>CABIKL010001731.1:0-14372 GCA_902196195.1 Aptinothrips rufus
TTTGCCACAGTTAACAAAGGAATTTTAATGTCTCTTCCAGTTGATGACTTAGTTTTTGATTTCATGTATCAAAAGCGTCGCATTGATGTTTAAATCGCAATAAAAATGAACATTTTCCTTCGACTTGCCAGGGTTGCCACATATTATATAAAAGTCAAGAAAATCAGGGAAAAGTCAGAGAAATTGAGATGGTCTGGAAAAGTCAGGAAGAAGCCAGGGATTCTGACGGCATGTCAGAGGGAGTTCACACCGGTAGCTTTGCATGCACCACGTGCACAGATCTCTGTGGCAGAGTGGTTAGAGTGCTTGAATCTGACGCCGGAGGATGACGGTCCGAATCCCCTCCCTCCGATATTTTTCAACACCTCTCTTCGTCGGCCAGGCATTCAAGTGAATAAAAAATCATCCTACATCATCGTTCATCACTTAGTCAAGCCTGCAAAGGCGCGGACGGGTGTCAAGTGTCCGTTGTACCTGGGTGAAACCGCCTTGTGGCGTAAGTAGGGGTTCGAATACCGGGGAAACGTCGAATCTGGCCTTAACAGTATGAGTGCTGACATTGCTGACCGGGAATCCCTTATGGGACCTCAATTGGCAGAGCTGGTGCTGCCAGCTCGGAGGGGGAGTCGCTCCGGGCGGCTCTCTTTCTGCTAAATTTTTTATTGCTTTTTTTATTTAGTTTCTAAGTAGTGCAATATTAAGATTTTTCTTACGGCTTGTGTTAATGCAGAGTTGTTATAAGTCACGTAAATCAGGGAATTGTAAGCGAATTCGTTGCCAGTATTAGACAACTTGGCATATACATATGTCATTCGTTTAATCCTCGAATATCAACGACTTCGTAAGCACTTACTTTTTTGTATCTCTCAACTATGCGGTCACGTGCCTTGCATGTCTGTAAAAGGCAAGGGAAATCTACATTTACGTCAGCGGTATGCGGTCACGTGCCTTGCATGTTTGCAAAAGGCAAGGGAAATCTACATTTACGTCAGGGAGTTGTCAGGGAAACGTCAGAGAATTTGAAAATGACGGTCTTGTAACAACCCTGTTAGAAACAAAATGTTCCCCTGCCCCTTTTGCCGCTGGAAGGTGGGCGCGCGGCCACCCAACCTCACGACCCTGCGGGCGCCACTGCTTTCCTGATCGCGACCAAATGCTTTGGGGGAGTAGTTGCAAGTGCTAAAATTAATAAAAACGTTGATCCGTTATTTTTGAAGTTTTGCTGTGTTCCATTCTAAGGGGCAGCTAGTTTCAGCTTAGCCCGAAAACATGTGAAAATCCGAATCGAGAGTCGATTCCATGTTTTTGTCTATAGTTCTTTTTCTATCTAACGTTTCGTGCCTCCAGGAGACTGAAGTTTACTAAGCTCGTTGTACTGTAGGAGTTCCTATGCCTCTCACCTGAATTCACCTGGATCCTACGCAATCATGGAATACAATAAAGCTTAAGTAATTTTAGGGTGACTTTTGTATACGTACTTAGAAGATATGTGTCCAACTGGAGGGAGGGATCCAAAGCAAACCTACAGCATCTGCTCCTCCCTCGAGAATTATTATGAAATACACTTTTCCACGAAAATGCGACAGAACTTGGAACTCGGACAGAAACAATAAAAAAAGTGTGCGGTCGTGTTTATTCACTCCGAAAGCAGGATGAGCGAGCTCGTTCAACTTTTCTCCAAAGTAACGTTGTCATAGCAACGATATCGAGTTTCGTCCCGCGATGTCATTTGAAAAATGATGTCAGAGCGTATTCAAACTAGGCACTGTCCTGTGTGACCAAAAATAATAGCTGTGACATAGTATGTCGTACATTCATAAGATTTTGTCTGAAATGTGTCATACATAATAGCGATTTCCCGGTTTTAGCAGCATGCGCTCCACTGCTGCACGCGACTTGATTTTGACGACGGGTGTGGCATGAAAGCTGATGCAGGTGAAGTAAAAATAACGGTGTTGATGTGATCGAACTGTGTATACGTTCAGTCGCGGCTTACGACCAGCATTTCACCCTGCCCCTGCTTTCTGTTACGCAGTTCGCATTCACAGGTTCGCAGCAGCAGTAGTCCGCCTAGTCTCATGCTTCCCGCTAGTCCCGCCTCTCCCGCTTCGTCGCGCTGGATAGAAGGCGGTGGTGTGCTTGGATCCCGGATCCCAGTCTCTTTGAAAGTTGCTTCCAAGGCAGTGGTAGTGACGAAATTATGTCAGCTGCTGGTACTGTCTTGTTTATTTCGTTTTGCATTCCGTGCGTGAAAATCTGGAGTTATCGCGAAAATGAACAGTTGCTTGGAGACAAGCAGTGTGATTAGTGATTATTCATGTAGTGTTTTAAAGTGAAACTCTGAAAAAATGGGCGTGGGTCTGCAGCCTCTCGAGTTTACGGACTGTTTGACGGATAGTCCGTACTTCAGAGAAAACCTTCACGCTCATGAAAAGGAACTAGAGAAAACTAGTCAGCAGATCAAGAGGCTCATCAAAGAAGTGAAAGATTTGCTTAGTGCTGCTAAGAGTAAGTTTGAGTTCGATTATGTTTTGTGATAAGAAAATATTCGCATACATGTAGATTGAGGTTGGAGCTCCTATGTCAGTCACAATTACTGAAATGTAGTAGCCATTTTTGTCTTTCTGTGCATGTTTCATTGAAGAAACTTTGTAAATAAGATTATTCAATTTATGTCTCTTTTAAATAAACGTGTTACATGACAAATTGAGACTGAAATGAAGTTATATTTTTGATAAATAACCCAGATGTACTTAGATGTCTCTGCCAAATTTTTGATATTTCAACTCTTTTCTTTAAGAAACTTAAAGTAATTGAATCTTAATCACATGCCTTCAATTTTTACATTGATTTAATTATCTTAGTTTCCAAGACAGGCATCCAATTCATTTCAATGAGGTAAAAAAGTATATAAGATGTTTCAATTTAAAAAATTACATGTCATTGTCATTTTTCTGTATAGATCTTTCTCGTGCTCAGCGTACGCTATCAAACAGTCTGAAAAACTTCAGCTTTGATTGTATCGGCAGCTCTCAAACTGACGATGAAGTTGTCATTTCCAAGTCTTTGGCCCAGTTTGGACAGCTCATCGCATCTATCGAAGATGAACGTGATAGAATGGTGAGTCAATTTTTATGATACAAGTGTCGTTACCCAGCATCTCTATGTTTCCTGTTAAATTCTTTGTGAGTTGATAAGATTGATTGTTCCTATCCTCTATGTCTTTCCTGTTAAATCGTTTGTGAGTTGGTAAGGTGAATTGTTTCTCCTTTCCTTATGGGGAAGATTGTATTTGGTTTGAGCCAGTAGACATATCTTTCACCTCTTAGTGAGACTATCCTTAAAACATAATTCTCCTGCAGTCAATTCTGATGGGGTAAAATTATATTTCATGTGTCATTTTGCAAGCCTCGTCTTCTGTTGTTTTTATCTTTATAAAACCAAACACTTAAAAAGTTGACAGAATTTCTCTTTTTGAATCTTGTTGCAGTAATTATGCTTTCATTAAAATTCTGTACTTGTTCTATTCTTGCTGCAAGGGATGCTCATTGGAGCTTTTGTAGGTAAATGGTAACTCCCAGGCCATATTTGCCTACATCTGGTGAGACATTTTGCTCTCTTTCTCCCAGAAGTAGTGTAGTGATTAGATGCCTGCCCACTTCCAGTTCTTATAGTTGAACCACTATTGTTTTGAGAATTGTTTCTTTGACTATTCATAATCTTATATTTGCCTTCACCTTTTATTTTAGCTGGAACGTGCTTACGACCAGATCATTGTCCCTTTGGACACCTTCCGTAAAGTGCATATTGGAGGAGTCAAGGTAAGTAAAATTAATGTCTAATTATTTTAAGTTCAAATTTAAATTAACGAAGATAATGTATTGTCTGTTTATTACATCTTCAGTATGTTAAAACAGTTTATAATTATTTCCAGGAGGGTAAAAAGAAATTTGACAAACAGACAGCAAAGTTTTGTCAGAGCCAAGAGAGGTACTTGAATCTTTCAACCAAGAAACAGGATGCTGTGCTTCAGGAAGCTGATGCCACTCTTCAGTTGGAGCAACGGTATTTTTGCCAAGCAAGTCTTGAGTACGTCTTTGTGCTTCAGGAAGCACAGGAGCGTAAAAAGTTTGAATTTGTAGAAACAGTAAGTTTTCAAAACCTTCTAATATTCGTGTTTACAGTGTTTTTATAATGAAGAAAATTTTGTTTAACTTTTATTGAATTTCTTTCAACAGCTTTTAAGTTTCATGTTCAGTTGGCTCACCTTTTACCATCAGGGCCATGAAGTTGCTGAAGATTTCAAGCCATACATGCGAGAATTGCAAATTCGCATTCAAAAGGTAAAACTGTTTTTGATGAAGAGCCAAATACCTGGCTATGCAGAATAAGTGGCAAGCACATGTGTACTGGCTTTTCACTGAATTTGCCTTCCCTCTTAACTTAATTACTTTACAAGATCTGATAAACTCATGATTCTCATAGGATTGAAGGAAAAGAAAGGTGAATGGTCAACCTAAGATGAAACCGTATGTAACTGTGTGCTGGCTTTTATTTTTGCATTCATAACCGTAGTCGCTAAGGGAGAAATTTTGGTATGTTTTAATGTATGCTGTATGCTTTGTCCTGGATATTGCAAATCCTTTATCACCTCAGAGTTGACTTACACTTACATCCGAAGTTCTTTTGTTTCCCCCTTTTTATTATAGAAGTATGATTACATATATTATCCCTTCCACATCTCTGAAGAACAATGCACATTTTTTCCTAGTTTTCTTGCAAAGAGTTAGTTTTGATTTCTTCTGCTGTGTGATTTATATGAACTAACACTCTGTATGAAAAGGTTTGTGGTTCGAAGCAAGTCTTGAGTTGTAAATTGCAAGTTAACCTTATGAAGTGATATCTTGCCAATGTTGCTTGATTGACTCTCCGACCTGTTTGCTGTCTTGCATGGAGTGAACTGAAAATAGTCACATTCCTTTGCACCTGTGTGGGATTTTCTTTCAGATCGCCAGTTTTTTGGACATTACAACATTAAACTTCCCTTTTTGGACTAATGACCTACACTTTTAAAAGTTTTGTTCTTTGATTTCAGACTAGAGAAAACTTTGAGGAAACCAGAGACAAAACTGAGTCGCTTATGAAAAAGATGCTTGAAATGAGACAAACGGTATGCCTTTTTAAAAAGTTTGCCTTGGATAAAGTAGCTTCACGGTGTAAAAAAATGATAAAATATTTCTGTATGTTTTCTCTTTATTTTCAGAAACCAGTTGAAGCTGGAATCACAAACAAACAGTACACTAGGGAAGGATATCTCTTCATGATGGAAAAAAGTAAGGCTCCTTTATTCTTTTGATTTTGAAATCAATGTGCAATTTTATCTCAATATTCCAGATTTTACAATGTGCATTAAATCATTAACGGCTCTCTCCTTTGTTTAAAAACTCCAGAGGCCTTTGGAACTACAGCCTGGAGCAAGCAGTATTGCATGTATCAAAGAGATAAGAAAGAATTTATCATGATCCCTTACAATCAAATGACAGGAAAATTTGTATGTATCACTGTTGTTGTCTTCTTTTAATTTGATTTTTCATGTGCATTTTTGCAACACTATCATTCATTTCTTTTGTAGAATGCCTCTGAAAAAATGATTCTTGCTTCCTGTGTGCGCCGCATGTCTGATTCCATTGATAAAAGATTTTGTTTTGATGTCACGTCTGTTGACAAGTGAGTGGTTATGAGTCTCTGTACCTGTTTTTATCTCTTTTACTTATTTCTCAAATTTTGATCTGAATTTTAACTTAAAAGCTTGTTTTTTTTCCCCAGACCTGGTGTTATTTACACCCTTCAAGCTCTCTCTGAAGAAGATCGAAAATCTTGGATGGATGTTATGGATGGCAAGGAGCCTGTAAGTGAAGAACCACAACATGCCATGGTATGTAACCGAATGGAGACTGGCCTTAGCAATCTTCAATGTAAACATAGCTTGTGGCATTCATTGTCTCTCACTCTCAGTTGTATCTGTTTGTAAAAGGTGGTGTCCAAGCATGCTCTTATATCAATGTTGGTGTGTTAGCTTTCTCAATGGTGAATTGTTTGTTCATTTCTCCATATGAAATTTCATGCAATTTTCTTTTTATTCGTATCTCTTTACAAGCATGATGAAATAGCCATGTATGTTACCATGGTATCTTCCTTTCCCATGCCAACATAAAAGAGAGTACCAATTGCTTGCTGAACACTGGTGCTTTATTCTTCCTAATAATTTTCTCAATGAGAATTGCATTATGTTCTCACAGCTCTGCCACTTATTCAGAAAGCCAGTATAGCTCTATTTAAATAATTTTCTCTTTGCTAAATAGTTTAAGCAAAACCTTGAATGCAAATTGTGAAAGAAAGGCAGTATGGGTCTATTTTACATTTTTCTTTGTGGTAAATGCAAAGCAAATGCAAAGCGAAACCTCTCACTAAATGCAAACCATAAAAGTCAGAATTTTTTCAAAACACACTGTGAGATGAATGCTCATTGGGTGTCTTTAAATTTTATATTGATCTTGATTCTGATCAATGAGTGTTGAGAGGTGGCCATCTCCCTCGGTTACATCCCAGTTGGTATCTTAAGCATCTGCTACTTGTATTCTGTAGTTCATCTTGTTTTATGTTTTGGCCCTTGTATGTTATCCTACTTTTCTTTTTCTCACTTTCTGTGAATACCTCATAATCCATTTTTCTGGGGCTGCTCTGCCACTTAGCATTGTGCTTTGTATGCATCCAATTAATTGTCACTTGAGTTCTGAAAAATTGTGAATGGGTTTTCTTGCTGGAGCAGAAGTTTAAGTATGTTTATTTGTTGCATGGTTCTTTTGTAATTTTGGTGCAGTGCCATTAATTGGCCATTAAAATAATGGAAGAAAAAGTGAAAGAAACACATCTTGGAGCAATTTTTCACTCTAGACACCTCATGTTTCATGTATGTTTCAGACATACACCCAGCCAGGGAAAGTAGTTAAGGAACGAGTTGAAGAAAGAGTCTTGGATGAAGTTGGATTTATGTTCGTGAATAAATGTATAGAGGCCCTAGAAAGTCGTGGTAAGTACTTTTGTAAATCTTACAAGTGTCATTACAAGTGTTGTGGAATATCACTAAACTGTAATTTTGATTTGAATAGGCTTGGAGGAACAAGGCCTCTACAGAGTTGTGGGAATTACTTCAAAAGTATCAAAATTGCTCTCCCTTGGATTGGATCGTCGGAAATTGGAAAAGTTAAATCTTGATGATGCTTTTGAGTGGGAAAGTAAAACTATCACAAGTGCTCTGAAGACATATCTCCGCAATCTTCCAGAACCTTTGACTACTTTTAGATATCACAATGGATTTATAGCTGCGGCCAGTATGTTCTTTCAACTTTCAAATTAATTTGCATTTATTCCTTAACCTCTGAATACTTTAAATAATTTTTCTCACAAAATTTCAGAGCAAGAAACACATCAAATGAGAGTGAATGATGTTCATGTTTTGATGCATCGGTTGCCTCAGAATAATTTCAGCATGCTTGAAATACTTATTCATCATCTCACAAAGTAGGTTCTTTCTTAAGTCTTTACCAAACATGGTCTGTGAAGTAACTAACCCCGTTCATTTCTGTATTCTTTTGATTCTTATTCTTTTAGTGTGTCTGCAAAATCTGACAAGAATCTTATGAGTGTTAGCAATCTGGGTGTATGTTTTGGACCAACCCTTTTACGTCCAGAGGAGGAAACTGTCGCTGCAATTATGGATATTAAGTTCTGCAATGTTGTAGTTGAAATTCTCATTGAAAATTATGAAAAAGTGAGTTAGGAAATATTGGTGAAGTAATCTGTAAACATCACATATTGGAACCTTGTTTGTCATTAATTTTCCAAATTTTTATTTATTATGCTTTAGATTTTCAAGTCAGAGCCAGAGAACCTTGATTCAATACCCATTGATACACGTCCAGAAGTAAGAAATGATGTAAGATCTGAAGCAAGGTTAGACACTAGGCCTGATCTGCGTCCTGATTCAAGACCAGATGCTCGGGCGTATGTGAAGGCAGAACCAACTTACATATCTACTACGTCACCTCATTCATTAGCCCACAGCATGATAAGAGCACCCCAGCATGTATCCCCAGTGCAACATCATGTGAGTAATTCTATACTCAAATGAAAGAAAATATGTGTTGTTTCCTCCTCTGTTGGCTTGTTGTGACCATATTTGATTTCTTTTTATCTTCTAGGTGGCGTCTAAGATGCATTTTGAGAGTGCAGTGCGAGGTGACTTGGGTTCCTCACTCAGCTCAAGCATGCATAATGTTGCAAGTGCTGTTCGTGAAACTGAGTCTGTAATTCACCGATATCATATGGGCGCAGAGCTCATGAGTCGAGAGCATGCGGTCCCCACACAGACGTCCCCTCAACAGGCTCAACCACAACAACCACAACAAAGGCACATGGTGCGGCTTATGGGGCCAACAAGTAGGACAACTGCATATTCAGAGGGGAATCTCTTGAGTCTTCAACAGCAGCAACAGCAGCAACACCAAATGCAGAAAGCTAAAGCTCAGCCTTTTTATGGAACTCTGGGTATTCGCACTTTGCAACATTTTTATTCTCTGTTTTATGTATTACATATGTTAATTATTCTCACATCTCATGCTTTCTGTACTTCAGTGAATGCAAGCCGCGCTGATGCGCTGAACAGCACTAGCAGTTCTAATGAGTCCGTTTCGTCATTATCCTCACGAGATGTCAATGTACATAGCAGCTATGCAGCACCCACTCCTCAAAAAAGCAAGAGAGGTAAGTTATTGAAATCAAACCTTTGATCTTCTTCTTGGAAAAAATATTTCTGTTCTGGATGTTGAAAACCTATCTATCTATAGCTTTTCAATTTGTACTTTTTGTTTTTTTACAATTTAGGTGCTGTGGGGAAAATGGATTATCATTTCGCCACAACTTACCAGCCACAAGAAACTTTGTAAGTACCATTATTAGCATTATTTCCTTTTACACATCTTTTTGCGTCCAGTTGTATTTTAAAGTTCCTTTTTCTCAGCAGGAGAGTCCGTACACTATATGCGTGTCTTGGAGAAAATGATGGTGAACTTTCATTTGAACCAAACCAAATTATAACAAATGGTAAGTCTCTCAGATCTCTTTCCATGAAGGTCCAAGCATGTCTCTATCACACTAATATACTGTCTATCTTTCCAGTCCGATCATCTTTGGAACCTGGCTGGCTAGAAGGCACGTTGAATGGCAAGAGTGGCCTGGTCCCTGAAAACTATGTTGAGGTACTACCCTGACCAAAGCTAAGCCCTAGATTGGGTTCTGGGTCCCAATCAGGGTCACACTCTGGGTTTCGCTTGGGATCTGGTTCTTCTAGCCCTGGGAGGAATCGCTCTGCACCTGCCATTTCAACTCAGTGCAGCTTGAGGACGACTCTAAGTCCTGGTGTTGGGCTTCAGACTGCCGTGTATGGAGGAAGCAACAGCTCTACCTCAAGCCTTCCCATCTCTCATCAGTCATCTGTTTGTGTTGGTGTTTCTAAGTCGGAGACTAAAGCTGTCGCCACCAGTTCCTCTGGTTCTTTGACTGGTCCTCAAGCTGGTAGAAGTCGCTGCAGCACAGTGCCTCATAAAAGTTCAAATGATCAGGCTCGCAGCAAGTTGCGCCAGTAACTTACTCCATTTAAAACTCACCAGACTGTTGACGACAGCCAGATGGATTTTTTCCTGAATCTGACTGCACTTCGCAGTTTTTGTCAATTACGATTTGTGAAATAAGAAACTGTTTGGCTGTTAAATAGTAGATTTTATATGTCGCAGTCTTTAGAGCATTTCTTTTCAAAAGTTGTGTTTAATTCTGCAGCAGTGTCAATTTTTCAATGCTCATGGGCATGTTCTCAAATCAACGTCAACGTCCAGTATGAACATATCAGGATATTTTTTGATTGATGTCTTGTCCTAGTTAATCAATCATCATCAGTTTGGAATATGATAGTGCAGGTAGATTCGAGTCGTATGTGTTTTTGATCAAAGCTTCTCCCGTCTCTTTCCATCCATGTGTATTTGGTTACTTATTGAGATTTTTTGATTCTAATGTCATATTTTTCCATTGGAAATCTATTTTTGAGCACTGCCAATGCATTGATTTTAACTTACACAGAATTGTTAAAAAAAAAGAGAAGTTGTCTTTTAAGTGCAGCTGCTAGCTACTTCTGATTCTAGTCTCTTTTTAGAGAACTCTTCATAAATAGCCTTTACCTATTCCATCATCATATCAAGAATGAGAGTTCCAATCAGCTCAAGGCCAAAACAGTAATGGGCCAAAGACACTGCATAATATGGAAATGAGCTCTTTTTAAACTAGTCTGTGCTGTAAATTATTTGACTTACTGTATTTCTTATTTGTCAATGTAAAATAGACAAGTTCTCATTTTTATCTACTTTTATTCAAAGACCAGTACAAGTACTGTATTGTCAACACAGGCTTTAAATGTTATTAATATACTTATGTAAATAGATGCCTGACTTTCTGTGCTTGAAGTTTTGACCAAAAATACTCATGTTCTTATTTTGTACTATTCTGTACCTACTACTCTTATTTTAATTAAGATACAATTAGTTTTAAACTATTCTATTTTCTGTATAAGGCTGCTGACTAGAGAAACACTTGGTCGGTTTATTTGTATTTATTGATATACTGTAGTTTTCAGTGATCATAGAACAAGTTACTTATGCATATTCTTAAGAATTGTTTAGTAAGTGGATATTCTATTATTGGCATGATATGCATGTATTTTCTAAAAGTGTATCCTTCACTTCTTAAGAGTTTTTATTGCTGTTTTTCAAAAGTCATTAACATGATGCCTTGTGAAGCATGTACTATCATTAACAAATAAATGCTAATAAGCATTTCTTTATGGACAAATTTGCTTTACCTAATGAGATAAACCACTGTTTGTAAAGCAATAAGTTATGCTGACAGTACTGTGTGTGATATCAATCTTTTAAAAAATGAGAAAACTAAGGACACTTGTTATGATTTGTAGACTATTGAAGACCGCCATTTTTCAAAATTATTCTATTAATGAAATTTTTTTAATTAATATTTTTAGTTTTCATTTGTAGCTCCTGTGAGATAATTTGAATCTTTTTGTATAGCTTGCATTACGTAGAGTGTGTATTGTTTGTCTATTCTCTGAGAGCACTCAGTATCTTAAATGACTTTTCACTCTTGTCAGGGCTCATCCATTCAGCACATAGTCTTTTAAAAAAGCGAGGTGGGGAGCAGTCTAACCTTCTGACCATGTTCCTATCTCTTGCACTCTAATTTCTTTGAAAATTATGATCACATGGAGGGAGGGGGCTATGAAAATGGGATCCGTGATTCATGATTGATGAATGAGCTCTTATTAGTTTGTGATGTTGTTGATATTTTATCCTTCAGAACAGATGTTAATGTCGTTTTTGTAATTGCTGGAGTGTTTTATTTTAACTCGAGAGCTCTTGTTTTTCTTGCAAGTAAGCTAACTCAAGTAGGTTTTGTGATTGTATAATTTTTACTCAAGACAAAAGAAATGCAGATGACAGCTTGTCAGATGTGTTGCTTCTTTCTTTTTGAATCCATATTGTCTTCTGATACTGATCTATTGGATCAATACAGTATTATGTTGTATTGTGATCCTTTTATTCATGAATAATTGTCAAACCAATCTTTACACAGCCTGTCAGATGAAATCTCGCTCATTATTTTTTGTATGGCCAGTTTGTATTATAAACAAATGTTCTGAGTTTTATTTCCTAGCTTTACAACAAGGATTTACTGTAGGAGTCCTCCGTTACCACTATCACTTGTTACTTACTTCTTCTGTGAAACTATTTTTTATAACAGATTTGTATGCTAATAGATAAAATTTTATTGTATGTTGTGTTTAGCAATACTTAACATTCCAAATGATATAAATATCATAAAATTTCTTTGGGGCATTGTTTTTTTTGTACTATCTATTGTTTCTTCCGTACCTTAAAACTAATTGTCCAATGTATGCCATGCAAATTTTGTTGTTAAAACTTTATTTCTCCAAGTTGTTTTGTTGCACTTATTTAATGCAGTGCATATTAGGTATGTCATATCAATATCGTCTGTATGTATCTCTGTATGATTACAATTTTTTGCAAATTTGTCCTGTGAAATATATGAAAAGAGACTCGATTTTTGTGTAGTTTTTCCAATTCGAGTAAGAAATAAGGGGATGGCACTGATGTTCCTAAGCAAGGTGTATAGCAGGAAATTGGGTGCGCGTTATCTTGCATTTGTTGCTGTTTTAAAAAGCACATAAATTACGCGGTTTTTGAGCTATCTTGAATGATTTTCAGAACTGGTAATTATTACAGCTTTTATCTTAGTATGAAGTTCCAATATCCTTCAGTCTCGTTGGCTGAGTGGCAAGCGGAGTCGTTTTTCGGGACCAGTGGTTCAGAGTTCGAACCCCCTCTATTTGCAATTTTTTTATTTTTCTGACAATTATAGTTGCTTCTCTTGAGAAAAATAGGAATATAGGGTCCTAAGGAAATGAAAATTTCAACCGTTTTCTCGAATTCCTAACCGTTTCGGAGATATAGCACGTTTTTGTTTTCGCGAGGCGCGATTTTGCATTCTGTGATTCAAGAGTTTGGGGGAAAGAAGCGCGACGGCTGACCCGGCTAGTGCGCCATATTGAACCTTTTGACTCAGCGTCGGCCACCGTTCAATATGGCGGACTAGCCGGGCCAGCCATCGCGCTTCTTCCCCCCACACTCTTCCTTACCTCCGCCGCTCATGAAGATCAGTTACTTTCTCATACGCCGCAGGTAGCTGCGTCAACGGAGCAGACGACGCCACCACGCGACGACAAACAGGACCGATAGTTAATTACATAATTTCATTACTCCATAATTGATAATGTCATAACAACAGTCTGTTCCCAGCAAGGACGTCACGGCGTCCATGGGTCACCCGGTGTACATATCAAGCCAGATCTTAAAATAATGAGATGAAATAACTTTTTAGGAACATCGGCCTAAGGAACATCGGGGCGTTCCGGAAATAAGGCTAACTAAATCGATTTCTTGGTAACTTTCTTCCTCTTTAGAAATAATAATAAAAAAAGAAACACGTGCAAGGAAGGTATGAGAAAAGAGTCGTAATTATAGTAATTGGTTTTACTTAACAATTCAACAATTTACATATCAAAGACACTTCAGGCCACAAGTAACCGTGAATGTGGAAGAAATGTAATAATTGACATGAGCAAGTCTGACCACAAGTAAATCCTGCCCCTGCCCCTCCCACCTCCCACACAGCCCGTGCAGCAGCGCCGGGGGAAAGATGTCTGGGTCATTTCACGCATACTGACCAAAACAGGATAGGAAGATTAATGCCATGGGACGTAGCCAAACCACACCCCGTCGTAGCAGCCCCCCTGTACCACTGACCACCCCGATCAACTGCAATATTGTTTCAGCGAGGCGGGAGAGCACTGCTCCCGCAAATAAATTGCACGGCGACACATCGTCGTGGCTCCCACTCACATGCTAAGGCAGTGAAATGGGCGGCCCGGTCGCCAGTAAGTTATCTCTCGCTCGCCCATCGCATTCCGCTGTTCCACTCCCGTGTCTCTACCCCCCCCCCCCCCCCCCCCCCCCCTTTTCCCCCAAAGATTCCTTGAGCCACACATCACACGGGAAAGTTGGAAGGAACTGAGCTCCGATCCGTAATCAGGGCGGGGCGAGCCCCTGTGAGGTAGGCAATACGCTGCACCCGAGTGCGCCGTGCTGCCTACCCTCCTAATGACAGGCGCCATGCCAAAGAAGAGCGTTCTCGTCGTGGGCATTCTGATTCAGTTCGAGCAGCCGACCGCGTCAGGAATTTGAAAATGACGGTCTTGTAAGAACTCTGTTAGAAACAAAATGTTCCCCTGCCCCTATTGGGCGAGTGCCCACCCAACCTCACGAGCCTGCGGGCGCCATTGCAGTAGTTTCACCCCCCTGTCTAAAATCGGTCACGTAGTTTGTGAACAACCCCTAACCGCTGCATAGACAAGCCGATGTCGACGATATAAAATAGACAGAATTTCCATTGAAACGACGACGTCGAATAGATATCATTTTTCTCACTAGGGCTGCTTTCAGTCTACTCGCCCACCGTCTGTAACGGGGAGCAACGGCGTGTTTTAATTTGCACATTCCTCTTCAAGATGCTGCCCCCAAGGACGACTAACATGCCAGCCGAGTCGCCCCCCCCCCCCCCCCCCCCCCCCCCCCCCCCCCCCCCCCCCCCCCCCCCCCCCCCCCCCCCCCCCCCCC
>CABIKL010001732.1:0-14366 GCA_902196195.1 Aptinothrips rufus
CTCCCCCCCCCCCCCCTTTTTGCCTCCCCGCCCGCCACATTTGTTTGGTCTTGCGAATGGAGTGAATGGGTGATTTTCGATTTTGTTGTCAAACTGTCACCAATTTTGCTCGTTAACAAGTTCCAAGTTCCAGAATACTAAGTGCTCAGCATTGCTCATACACGTCTAGATATTGACAATGTCCAATCCTGTATGACAGAGCTAACTGTTCAGGACTTGCCGGGAGTTAACCTGTCTGCTGTAATACATGTACGGCCATCGTAGTAATCGTGATTGACATAATGCAATTCAATATATTAAAGTTATATTTTCATTAAATTTCGATATATAGATTCTAAGTCACCACTACAATGCCAGTCGATCCTCATTTTCTTCCTCACATGCAGAGGCTGGTAAATGCCCTGTCTTCTGGTATGTTATTTTACCCTCTATGTGATTTCACTACTTGAAAGCATGAAAGTATTCTTGGCTAGAAATTGACTTGGTGTAAAGCCTTTTCTAAACTGGCGTCTGAAGCCAATCTTTTACTTGTATTTTACGTCGTCACTGATTCTGTTTGTGTAATTGTCTTTTTCAGGATGTTTTAACCGATTAGAAGTGAGAGACCCACAGACAAGTGGACCTGTGATTTATTGTGATGAGGAAACTAAGTTTGATCATTTCAAGCTCCACATACCATATGCAGGCTATAAATTGGTCTGGGAAGTACGATTTGATTCAAACTGTCCAGAACAGGCACCTGACTTCTTATTTGATGATGAATCCTTCACACTCTTTCTGGATGCTGATGTTCTTCATGAGAAAGTTCCACATCTTGACAACTGGGACACTAAAAATTCAGAATGTTTGACTGCTGTCGTCCAACAGCTTCTTAGCACATATACCTGCTTCCAAATTACTCGTCTGGTAGAGTATCTAATTTATTCTGGCTTATTCTTCATTCATTTTCTGTTTTGACCAATGAAACTAAACGGCATCAATCAATGTCTATAAATTTTTCCTAGGAAAGAGACGGATTATCCCTTCCTGACGAGATTGCAAAGGTCGTTCAAGAATTTGATCTGGGAGCAGACCAAGTGCAATTGTTGGCTGGAAATTCACCTGTTACAACTTATTTTTGTGGAAGGTAATGAATAAAGATCGTATCTTTAGTTGAAGGTCTTGTCACTTGGCTGAACTGTATTAACATTTCAATAACTGCTTCCAGCTCAACCAGACCACCTTCAAATACCGTGAGTTTATTGTTTCTCAATTTGGAGAGACAAGCACATTTTGAAGAAATATCAGAGGCATATCGGGAAATGAATTTGCATTTTCTCTATCGGGAGTATTCACCAACAGAGGTATCATTTCACATCAGTCCGGTTCTTGGAAATATACTTGGCGATAAAGGAGACTTTGAAATTCCCAACTTTGCAAAAAGTGATGGCCTTTCAAAATATTTCTGTAATTTTTTTAAAATACTGAATGAAACGCTGAACCAGGTAAAGTGATTTATCAGGAATGCATATACTTCTGCGAATTAAATCTCTTGTTTATCTTTATATATTGAATTCTTATTTATCACTCTTGATGTATTTCTCAACAGGTGATCCAAAGTTTACAAAAGAGACAAGATTTTCATCTAAGTTTACTCTATGAACTTCAAGGCAGTGAAAATATTACTTTTATGCCACTTGAAAATGATAATCCAAACTTCACTTCAAGTTCATATATGGTTGAAATTGAAGACTTTCCAGTAGTAATTATTGCACAAACTCCTGTTAACAGGTTGGTATTTTTCTACAACTAGATTAAATTCACATCCTTTCCTCAATTTTAAATTTTATTAAATTTGTTTCTTTTATCAGTGTTGCGTCCAAGGTTCATTCATCTTTTATTCATTTCTTTCAGCTTTGGCGACCCAAGAGTTATTGTCAAAACATTATCAGGAAATGGTTTTGAAATCAACGCCGAGTCTATGTGGGATACTAAGACAGTTATTGATGCCATCATAGAGAAAGTGAGTGATCTCAAGGAAGCAACTTGCCCAGCCATTGGTTGACAGTCAGTGTCTCTCATTTCTTCCCAAAAATTGTTATGTTGACTTATATGTTCCTTTGATTTGTTACATTTTTTGTATGTTAATATGTTTCCATGTATTGGAAAGAAAACATGGAAGCATTGGTTACTCAAAAATATTTTTTTATTCTCAACTTAAAATTTACTGTGTTTTGGAAAAAAAAATAAAGTAATTATATATCACAGATATCATCTTTTGTAGCCACTCTGCCATACTGTGTCCTTCAGGTATGCAACCTCAGGAGCTTTGAGAAGAGATTCAACCATATCTTTGAATCCAAGTTCACTTGCAATTTTGTAACGAACATCAATATCTTGGACATGTCTCAACAGCCATCGCATATTAGACGTCATTTCTCGAGTAACTCCAGAAGTTTTTTGCAACCTAAGGCACAAGCACACAAGAAAAGAAGAATATTATGTAGGAACGCAGTCAAAATTTAAAAAGAAAAGTCCCAAATCACTAAATCTTTTCTCAGTATGGGGCCCAAATCCCGACTATATGGCTTGAGTACATCCACTATCCCATAAATACCTGTAGGCAATATTTTGAACCAGTGAAGGAGTCAGTTCCATACATGATGACCATGCTGAAAAGTATTCTTCAGCAGCCAATCCGGGTGAAATACAATGATAAAATAATGCGGCAGCCCAGTCAGTGCGATGATTATAAGCTCTCGAAACAATCAAGGCCTCATTAAAACTGAAAAAAAAGAAAGAAAAAACAACATTAACACCAAAATTTTAGAATGCTTTTTTTTAGAGTATCTATAACAAGTGACAGGTTTCAATCATTTGATTGCTTTAAAAAAGAAAGCAGAGCAGAAGTTCATGAAGAATAAGAGACTTTTCAAAGCATTAAGTACCTTAAGGTTGAGACAACAAGTTTTGAAACACTTTTGGAGTCCAGCAGTATGACCTGCAAAATTGATTGGTCCGTGTGGGATGTTAATAAGTGCAGCTGTAAAGCTACCAGCTCTGCCTGGTGAGCACTAGTCATTGCATGGTTCAGCAGGTCAGCCTGAAATCACAACAGAGAAGCAATGACTTTTTCCAAAAGTTCAACTAACAGCTACTAGAATGAAAGAATGGGATATCAGTAAAGCATACTGGTCACTTGGCTATATTTACTTGTAGGTAACACTCAGATGCATGACTGAAGTCTTGTAAGGCTGTCTGCAAAGCCAATTTTGTCTTCTGGTTGTTCGTCAATCCCTTTTCAACTAAATCACGAAGACGTTCATGGGCCTCTTTCTGCCACAATTCTGCCTCTTCCTTGTGCATCTGAAAATGGGCTGCGGTCATTTTCAAAAGGGCTGTGTCATGCACAGAATCTCTTCGCAGCCAGTCCAGTAGCGCGAGCTTGAATCCTAGAGGCTGAAAAACAACAACGTAAATCTTTAGAAGCTCTCTTTCATTCCTCAAACTGAAAAATATTAATTTTGTATTCCAGGCTTACTTTTACAGAATCCTTTCGAAGTAAAAATTCAAATTGATCATTTTCTTTCAACATCTGAAATATGTAATTCATCTCAGTGTACCGTTGGATTCCTGTCAGGAGCCGAACCTGTAATACAGTTTTAATTAAAGTAGACCAATGAATTACAGGAATGAATAAGAAAGCAGTTAAAAAATTACAATACCAGAACTTTATTTGAATACAGACCATCAAAGCCCATTCAGAACGTGTCTTCAAAATTAATGTGAAGCTACTGACAGAACGTAGAACCTGAGATATGCCCTCCATATGGCAGCCGGTCGCATAGCAATCATGTGCACGCACCAGCAGTTCCACTGCTGTATGGAGCACTGTAGGACATACTTGGTAATGAGTCCTAAAACACTCTCATAACGACCAAATAACATGACTAGATTTCATTATCACAATTTTAAGTTTACCTTGCTTTGGAGTACTTTTTTCTGTTATGGCCAGTTTGGATATCATGTTCATTAGTTCATTACCTAAAAGAGATGGATCAGGGACAAGCTCGAGAAGGTTCTGAAAATTTTGCTCCATGTCATGACCCCACAGAATAAATTCCTTCACATTGCCTGCATTGAGAAATGAAAATTACTCTTTCTAGGAAGCACAATTATTAAAAGCTCTGACCTCGCTCGAGATACCAGTTTGCCTGAAATATTCACATACCTTGTGCATGACATTTACTAATTGCTGCAATGATTTCACGGCTTAAAAATTTGGCACATTCCGAGGGAGACAATCTCAAAGCTGTCATGATATCAGACACAATAGAGTAATCTCCACAATAAGCTTGGGAAATTGCAGTCCTCAACAATTTCAAAGGGTTATTCACAAGTATTATTTCCTGGAGGATAAAGTAAAGAGAAAAGCTATGTAATTCTTCCACTTAACTAAATTTCAGTACATTGATAAGGTTAAAAAAGTAAATAAAAATTTGCTAATTCAAATAAAATTACTTACTTTGTATGGTAATCCTAAATTTATAGCGATCCGATAACAAGCGGTTATTTGCTTGCCAATTTTCTTGCCACATCTCAACAACTTACTAAGTTCATTGATCAACAACAACACTCTCAAGTGATTGACAGAATGATTTTGGGGAAAATCTGAATTCTGACATGACTTTGCTCCGTGTTTAACTGAAAAGGTAACCAAATATGTAAATTTCATGAAGCAACATAGACTTCAAAACAAAATACAATAAAGCAACTTAAATCATGATTTGTTTACCAAGGGGATTGTTGTTCAAAAAATCCTGATTCATAATTTGCTTCAGAGGCAAAATATCATAAAGTGCCCATGTAGCAGGAATGTCTTGAATGCTCAATTTCTCTTCAGCTAGACCTATACATACTTCAAGGATTTCAAGATCCTTGACAATAAAACATGTTAATGAAATAGAACAGTTGAATCTAACAGAGGAGATTTCAGGGAAACAGATTTAATAATCAGCTGAAATACCTGATGAGTTGACTCAAACAGTTTCCCCACACGATTTGCCGATAAAATGTTGCCAATATCTAGCAACCAATTCATAAGTTTCACTGGGCATGGTTTCTCTTCACATGACTGGTCACATGTATGGAATTTCTCAGTAAAACTGAATTTGCTAACTTCGAGAGCATCAGTACACATGGCACTCAAAGGAGAGTGTTCAAGTTCCTCTTCCAAAACATTCTGGAAGCAAAAGTAAAACACCTGCATAGTTGATTGAAACTTGAAAACTATAACATTTAAGGAAAAGACTAAATTACACTCACAAAATGAGGTTGATCAATACCAGACATGCAGCATTGCCACATCTGAACTTCTATCTGTTTGGAGTGAAATGGTGAATCATTCTTAAGAGACAAATGCTTTGATTGGTGCAACCATTTCATAGCATAATGTAATGCTCTCCACCTATAAAAGAATATTTTTGACTCGAAAATGTATAGATAATAAAAAAAATAATTAATTAAAAATAAATTTTCTTATGAATTGTACCTGTCTACATTCCTTTGAAGGTCTGAAGCACATGAATGGAAAAAGTTTAATGCAGCCATAGGATCTACTTTTGCTTGCTCGAAGGAAGAATTGCATTCAGCACAGAATGTTCTGAACTCTTCATATTTTGACTCAAGCCATTGCTGAAACTTGTCAGTTTGCTAGAAGATAAAAAAAGCAAATGTAATAAAAAGACAAAACTCTTAAAAATTGCAAAAACTTGAACAAAAAAATTAAAGGTGCAGACCATCAACAAGGTACATTCTGCCTCCAATGAGTTGGAGTTCATAGAAGCAGTAGCTGAAACACTAACTGCTTCTTTATATAGCTTAAGAGACACCAGTTCAGCAATACACAGCTGAATTTCTTTTGAACTATCTTTTAAATAACTGCTCACGTATAATTGAACCTCTGTCTTGGAGATAATTTCCAAAACAGCTAGAAGTTTTGATGGGTCAAAAGAGACTCCTAAAATAAAGAGCAAATATGTTTATTTAGAATAGTAAAATGACAGATTAATTAGAAGAATTAGTCAGATCAAAGACATAAACAAAGGTTCTAATTATTACCTCCAATTGAAAGTGGTCCAATGTCAGCTTCAGATAGAACTCGTAGAAGTAATAACTTACATGTCACAGAGGAAAGGCACTCAAGGGATTTCAATAACAATTTAATACCAATGTCAGATACAAAGGAAGTATTATGCAAACACCAAGATCCGTCGTTTCTTTCCTTCTCACTTCTCAAGGTCTAACAGAAAAACAAAAAGCTTGCTCATCATTAAGAAATTGATGAAGGATCTTCCATATATTTTTTAATCTTACTTACTAAGCTTAAATTTCTGAACTCATGTAAAGCCTGCACATGCTGTGTCACTTCACGTGAAGAAATTTCCAGGATTATCTCCAAAATCAAAACTAAAGGATGGTCCTGTAAGGATGATTTAAAATATTGCATACATGTTATCAGTGCAAAGTCCAAAGGAACAAAACTTACAAATTAACAATCAGTCCTTACCGGTAGGAATATTTTGAAAGCAAAGAGAGTATTGGAAACACAAAGATCCAGTGATCTGACTAGCACAGCTTCGGTTGTTTCTGGAGGCCAAGCGGTATTTTTCTGCCAGCATTCAAAGTTTATTCTTTCTTTCTCAGGGAACCAGCTTACAAGCCAAGAAAGTAACTGAGCTTCATGATTTGCCTGAAACCAGAAGATATTGAGACAAATACCTTCCACTGCAAAAGTATTCTTACTGCTATTGACCTAAAAGAATTTAAACCTTGTAAAAGTCAGCTAGTACTGCCAGTACTGGACATGGCAACTCCACACATGCATGGAGAAGAGCTTCAGCTGGTTCAGCACAATCGTGGCAGGCCAACAGAACTCCGAACACATCATCTTCCATAGCTGACATTGTGGAAGGCCTCGATAAGGGTTCTGTACTTGTGTGTAAGCAGGAATTGTTTGCTGTCTGTTTCAAAACTTTTGAAGATTTCGCCTGGAGGAACAAACCATGATAAATTGACAAATTTAATGGTAACACAATGATTTTGTAAAGACATGGAGAACATATTGTACAACTCATACCTCTACTATGGAGCATTGTGGAGAAATTTTATGCTTTGAAGAGTCTTCAAGGCGTACCAGAGTTCGCGTTTTGACAAATTCACTTGCAAGAAAACATTCAAGGTGGTCCCTCAAAGCCTTTGACTCAAACTGTTTGATAACTTTTTTAACCTTCAATATAAAGTATTGACAAGATTAGCAAAGAAATGTATTTGCTTCCTTACATAATACACACCTGTAAGCAACACTGAAACTGACCACATCTGGAGGATAGCTGTAGACTTGGCTGAACAGGAGAAAACTGAAACAGTCATTGTTCTTGGCGCAATGGACTAAGAAACGCTTGGGGAGAGGCAACTCATGTATGCGAGCAAACTGCACTGCCAAACCTTGCATATGTATATTTAATGGAAGGTAGCAACACAATAGATCAAACATTTCATGAATCCCGAGAGGTTGATCTCCACAAATTATAGAATTCCAGGAAAATGCTGCACATTAAAGTCACAAAAATTAAATTTAAACATAAGAAACAAGCAGTCGAAGTGCAACCGTCTGAAGCCACAAAAATAATAGAAAAGGAGTGCCCCAGACAAGTCCCAGACACTTACCACCATATTTTTTGGTGTCTTTCCTCTCCTTTTCCGCATATTCTAGAAATGACATAATGTGGTTCACAGAGGCCACATGTGTACGTAAGGTCAGGGATGTTTCTCCCAACATTTCTAAAAACGCAACACATGATGAGGTGATAGTCTGATCTGATATGTCATAGAATGCAAGCTCATGTGCTACGAGACTTGCTCTCCTCAGTCTGAAAATATAGACTGATGTAGTATATTCTTCACATTCAGACAAAATAATTTAAATAACAGTGCTCCACTGAACTCAGATATGACTTACAATTTACGAGAGGGCTTCCCAATACTAGAAATACCTTCTGACAGAACAAGCATAGCTGCAAAGCATGGGCGACCTTGCTTTAAATAGTATCGAAAGTCAAGTTCTTCATGATGGCCATGTAAAAGTATGAGTGGCTCATAAGAAAAATCTACTAAAGTCTCATCTGGATCATCTTGAAACATTCTGCAGCACGAAAACAAAATGCAAAATTTTATAACTGCATGCCTCTTTAAGATGTCTGAAATTTACTGAAAGCAAGTATAACAAACAACCTGCAAAATGATTGCCGTTTTGTAACTGGGTGACTAGAATCAATGGAATATTTTTCTCTCAAAAGCACTTGAAGAGAAATATCTGTGTCTACCAGTTCTTCTTTAGTTTTGGTTAAAATATCAAAGAGCAGAGGGTGCGAACCAAGTATTTCAGAAAGAATCTGCCCCTTATTTGCTGCCTGGTCACTGAGAGCATCGCGCAATGTCTGGAACAAACTCTGATGATTAATACATTTAACTTCAAATCATATTCAAGCAATTCAAGCTGAGAAATTACCTGGCCTGAGAGCAGAAAAGAGGACAAAGAAATCCACTGATTGCCAAATCTGTGCATTTTTAAGTAATCTGCAGTCTGCTCTATACAATCAAGTATAGAGCATTTCAGATTTGCATCCTTAGTCAAGGTTCTAAATTTAGAATACAGTTCCATCCAAGGAGCAGATTCTGTGTTATATTTTACATCAATATCACAGGACACAAGCAAATCTGGTAGGTCAAACTCGGAGCAAAATCGAACCAAGTACTGTTCAATTTTTTCATCAATTCCTTCAAAAATTTGACCTGTGTGGATAGATCTGATGAGGATTTTCCGAAAATCAGAGCTCTCTTCAGTGATGAATCTTTTCAAGCTGTAAAAACAAAAAAATGTGTAACGCACACTCAGAAACATATTGAAAAAAAGCATGATAAGGCAACACTGGCGCCCACGCCGGGGGTTCAGGGGGTGCAGCTGAACTCCCAGTTTTGGGGTGGGTGGGTGGTCAAAGCGATGGGTGCGAAAAGTAAGACGATGAAAAAGGTGAAAGTGAACGGAGAAATAAAAGGAGGAGATAAAAGCAGGGCAATGAGCAAGCAGAGAGTACCACGAGAGAGTTTTTTCAGAGGGGGTGGTGGTAGTGATTGACATAAGGGGTGTCTTTGAACCCCCAGTTTCAAATCCAATGGGCGCCACTGATGTGATTATAAGATTATATGATTCCATGATTCCATGGTTATATGATTATATGATTCCATGGTTATATGATTCCATGATTCCATGGTTATATGTTTATATGATTATATGATTATGGCAAAGCAAATACTTTTACTTACGTGCTAAGATAATCTAGTAAGCCCTCTTTTGTTGCATTAGAGCCCCTGGACATGGGAATATATTCAATCATTTCTTGTGTCACATCCCATGATGATAAAAAAGAAATTAGCCGATCTGACTTTGCAGGTTGGAAGTCTTCCGAACAAGAGACACAAATCCACTTGATTAATACTTCAAGACGATCATTTGAGAGCAAAAATTTCCAACATTTGTCTTTGAGAAGCATGGGCTCCAATGTTCCATCTATAGAAAAGATATTCAAAATACACATAAAGATGAAATCCTATTGGCTACATAAAGACATAATTAACAGCAAGAATATCCAAAGATGTACTCAGAGTTTCAAAGTAGAGTTCTGTGAGCAGAGATGACCTGGCACTATTAGGTAATGTCAGCAAAACAGCAATTGACAGAATAGATGTGTAGCATCCATCAAAGTTTTTTAGAACTCTCATTGAATTGTCTCTCACTTCAATCATCCTTGACAATAAAACAAAGCACGATCGATTTCAAGATCAGATATAATAGAAATCATGAAAAAAGAGAGAATAGTCAGACATAACACTTACAAATCCGCATGTTTCACTATTCCTTCTATCAAGATGAGAAATTTCCAGGCTTCAATTTCTATTGGTTCTAAAAGGCTGATTGAATTCAGTTCAAGAGCGAGATAGTCTCTAATGTCGGAATTCATAGTATTCAAGCACATTGCTTTCAATGAAGGCCAAATATCTCTATCCTTAATTGGTATAAGAATTTTGATAAGTAGTTTTGAAGAACGATATCTGTTCTAAAGGTACAGTCTTACAATGCATAGTATGGGAATAATAATACATACAGTGTTGCGAAGCACATCTTTTGCAGCATCAATCTGTTTCTTATGCAAGAGTTCAGTGATATAAGCATCAGCAACTGTTTGAATGAATTCTTCAATATCATCTTTATTTCTGCCACCTCTTGATAGCAATATTTGCTGTGCACAAGCCATAGCATCTGAACTAAGTAGAGCATGTTTCACAACCTGAAAAGAAAATGAGAAACAAAATTAACTAGTTCGTTCGTCTGGAGCAGCCAGTAAAAACATTAATAGAAAAAAAAGCTAGATCTCACATCTTCATCGGTCTTGGAGGACAATGTGGAGGATAGCGTGTGAGCCAAAGGACTCGGAACAGAACTGGAATAAACATGTGGAGACGAAACAGCTTTCTTCTGCCGTGAAGTGGATCCAATTAGACTTCCTCCAATCGTAGAAGTCTGACGGAACTTATTCAGGTGATTCATATGAAAATCAAGCTGTTTGTCAAATTGACAAAAAGGAAAGAGAGAAAGAAGGGTTACATTAAGGCAATATTGGACATACCATTCATAAGAATTAAAGATGGGTTCACTGTTGCATTGAGAATGCTGACGTCATTCACTATCTTTCTGCTGAGTTGCACCATAACATTGCACATATTTAAACTTACCAGTTCCAAAACAGCCTTCGTTTGTTGGTTTGATGAATCAAACTTTACATTCATTAGCTCGTGACGTAATGCATTAATGTGGCCTAAAGTGAGCTTCAAGACACTTTGCATAAAAATTTGATTTTTATCACATTTTTTTAAATGATTTAAAATAGTTTCAAAGAGAACTGCCATTCTTGCAACATGCTCATCGACATGAAAATTAGAACTGCCTGATAAGTGCATCAAACACTCCACCCTAAATGCTGCAACATGAGGTAGAAGGTATACATTTAAACACATTTCTTGACAGTGATGTAGCAGCAGAGGAAAGTAAAGTTTCTACCTCTCTGGTGCAGACTAAGGGCTTTCTCGACAACTTCTAAACGCCCTCTTCCCAAGCCATCCAGAAGCTGTGGTAGTGGCATCATCGTTACAAATCAAATAAACTGAAATAAAAGGGGATAAAATAAAGAAACATTTAATGTAAAAATAAGCAAACACCTTTCTTTCTGTTTGAGGGGAAACATGAAAAATAAACTAGTAGCAGTGAAACACCGAATGTCCAAATCGCCATACGTTTCATGCTCAAATGTTATGTCACATGACAATCATTTTCGAAGATGACAGATCTTCTATTGACAAAATACCAATAATAAAGAAAAGCAACATTTCTTCTGCTACGGTTATGGTACATGGTAAATGGTTTTGGTACATGAAAAAAATTAATATCACCTGTAAAATTTCGCAAAAAAGTGAATGCTGACATGAGTTTCATTTGGCTTGTTGGAGTAAATGGAATATCCTGCTCAAACCTGAACTGAATAAATGGGAAGAAGACACAAGTTCATGTATAAGATAAAATAAACATCACAGTTCTGCTAACAATAACATCAAGCCTTGTAGAAGTCTCGAATCTGCTTGTACTTGGCAGGACCACCAACGCCCACGCAATAAAGTCAAAATTTACAAATCATCCAGTGCCAACAATGTTGCTATCCCCATACAGGTTCAAAATGATTGAAGCCTTAAATACCTCCAAATTGAGTATTCAGTCCATTAAACCCCCAAATTGCTAGGCGCGGACTGTTGCCAGTGGGGGAAGTTTCGTCGCATAGCTTTTCGACACTTTTTTCGCTCTTCATCGACCGACAGACTGGTTCAGGTCGGGCAGAACGAGTACAAAGGCCTCGAGGAGAAATCGCGCAGATGCCTCTTGTAAAGCGAATCAAAAGCGAATATGTCCGATTACTTCATCTGGATGTGTGTGTTTTTGTTTACATTGTTGGATGCAGCTGTTAAGTCTCAAGTTTCCTTGCGTGACAAGACACAAGGTAAGGCATAAGTGCACAATCGTACGTCTCCCCTACGTCCTCCTCCCTTGGACCGGGTGGGTGTAGTGTTTTTGATGCGCCGCTGATTGTCGTAGCCGCTGTCTGAAACGAACAGTTTACCATTGCTAGATTTGAATGCCTTTCCGTGGTACGGGGCCCAGTCCCAGAGCCTTTGTTCAATCGTGCATGTGGTACATACTATCCGCGAGCGCTTGTGTTGTCTGCAAGTCTCAAGCAGAGACTGTGTTGCATCGTCGTTTGTTTTGGTTCTTACAATGACGTGATTTCGTTCCTCTCTACACGGAACATTTCCCCAGATGTCATTCTTATAGAAATACTGAGCTTAAGATTATTTTTTTTTGTTATTGAATTCCTTGTTTAGCATTTCCCTTAACCATTTCACAACAGACGACTCGTGAGGTGCTTCCGTAGGCAGGTATCAGCCAGTTGCCAGTTGCACATCTAATCATGGCACATCAACTGCTTGGGACAGTTCTATTAATCATTGGTAAATATAAATTAACACATTGTTATAAATTGTATTTGCATCCACTGCTTGCAAAATTATTTTTATGTTACGATTTCGCTTGCTGAATTTGAATGTCCTCTGTTCTGTTAACAATTACGTGTTGATTGCAATGTTTATCAGTTCTCTGTCATTATTTGTGTTTACATTAGATGCGTTTGCTGTATCTAATTTTCTAACTATGTCATTATCAAACTTCAGACAAGCATTATTTCGTTTGAATCACAGCTACTGCCAAGTTCTTAAATTTCGCACACATAGCCCCATAGCTGGTATTAACAACAACAACAAAAATGAAGTTATGTTACCTACTTATGCTTTAAAAACTGACGCATACCTTTGCAACTAGGATATAAAGCATATTTTCTGAAATAATTCCATAAAAAAAATAAAGCCTTATGGTACCCTGCGGATTGCTCCCCTTTCTGCTCTCTCCATGGAGGGAGTCCCTTGGTTTCCATACCTGGTGGGGTGTTAACACTGTCACATGAGGTGTCTCTGGGTCACATGGAGAATGGGCTCAAGTGAGCCCATCAGCTTTTAACCAACCAACAAAATAATGCAGAACGTCGTATGTTCTGTTTGAATAAAATATTGAAATTTTAGTTTCAAAATTTATGTTTCTCACAAAGATTGAGAATTTTTTATTCCTATTGTTAGGCTATTCTTGTTTGGACATTCCATTGCACTTTAGTTAATTAATATTGTCTTTGTGTGGCTTTTCAAATAGTAGATAAAGCTAATTTTTTTTCCTGAGGTGGCACAGAATTACTGAATATAGTGTTTTTTCAACCTTTCTAACTGAACATAATTTTGGTTCTATTCTTTTTTAATTTTGAGTTTACATTAAAATCTTGCTTTGTTTGATTTCAAATCCTGATATTATGAATTTCCTATCTGTTTGCCATTAGAATTAGTTAAAATTTAATATTCCTGGTCTCTAATCCAATCACAGTTTTACTGCAAAACCTAGTTTGCTTTTCTTATATGTCCTGAGTTGAAGTAAACTCCCCTCTGATACGGGTGTCACAAGCACTGTTGAGATCAATGTATTAGTGTTGCGAAATTTTATCCAACAATAGCTTTGGTGCCATTCGTTCTGAACTTCTGTACACAATAATGTTGCAGTTGTATCCAGTATTTTTTTTAATATGCATGCCCGTTTTGTCTTCTCTTTTTCAAACCCGAAATGCTTGTGTGTGGTTGTGTGTGGCTCGGGATGGATGGGTGTGGATGAATCCCACCACATCTCGTTGAACTATTTGTTCAGAAGGGATAGGACCCCGGGACATGTTCCTCCCGGCGCGGCGCAGTCTGCCGCCGACCAGACTCCCTGCGGCCACCCCTGGAGGTGTAGAGTCCTAGTCCTCCATGGAGGACTCTATGGAGGAGCAGGGTGTCCAGTCCTGCCCGCCCCCGCCCGCCCCCGCCCGCCCCCGCCCGCCCCCGCCCGCCCCCGCCGCCCCATACCCCACCCGCGCAAAGCGACGCGGCCGTACCGCGAAGCATTGCAAAGCAGTGCACACTGTGCCGCTCCACGCAGCATCTCCTCTTCCCTCCCCTCCCCTCTCCCACGATTGATTCTCGCCCTGCGGTGGGGCCGCGCGGGGCCGCAGGGTGGTGAAGGGGCGGCCTGTGTAGCCCCGCCCCCGCGCCGCCCCCGCGCCGCCCCCCCCCCCCCCCCCCCCCCCCCCCCC
>CABIKL010001733.1:0-14366 GCA_902196195.1 Aptinothrips rufus
TTAATTAATTTATTGAAAACTTTTGATATTTCGCACAATTTGGATTGGATTCCATTTCCGAAATTAAATAATTAAAATTAGGAGTCCAGTTTCACTGGGTCCTATCGGGGCCGCCCGTCATTGAATTGCTTTAAGCTCCTCTCCTTATGCTCTTTTTTTCATTTTGTAGGCATTTACTGATTACCAAATGCAAGAGATGGCCCCAACTTTCATTGAGAACTATGGATTCCATGATAATGAGTTTAATGATGCAGAAGATACTTTACAGTAAGTTTAAACTCAAGACTTTTTTAATTTGCTTGTGTAGGGGAAATGGACTACTTCAGCATATTTGTGCTATTTTTATTAAGTGTTTGATTCTTAGTTTCAGGTTTTATTAATGTAATTTGTTAGACTACATTAAATATTTTAGATGCACCTGTGTTGTTTGGATGGTGTGGATAATAGAAGGCATGTAGTTAGCTAGAGAGTGTGATATTTTAATTTTGGATTGTTTTATTTGTTGCCCTTACAGGACTCCAGTTACTAGACAGTTTTGTTTGTATCCGAAACTTACTACATAATTTAGAACTTGATTGTTTTTAATAAGAAATTTCTTGAAGGAGCTTGTTACAGAGTGCCCTAAAAAAGAAAAATCTATTGCTAATTAATGATTTATACAGGAGAAAGCAGTGGTCCCTTTTTTCCTTATGAACTGTATATCTTCTCAATTCACATTCGCTTGTAACTTGAGAAATTCCCCAATAAGCTCCAAAAAAACAAATCAAAATCAAGAGTTTCTCCTTGAATTTTCTTCTGCTCTTAGTAGTTTTCAGTCTGTATGTTGATGTACATGTCTGAGAAAAAGAAATTGCATAAGATACTTTGGAACATTGACATTTTCCACATTTACACAGCTCATCGGTGGATCGTCTTCCCGACATAGCATTTGCTCTGAATGAGGATGACGAGGATGAGGACAGGCAGTGCGAAGTGTTTAAGCACGTCTGTGCAAAGAATATTCGTTCTCTTGAAGATGCTCTTGAAGATGCGGTGACAAATCCTTGGGAAGATACCAACCTAGGCAGTTTTCAAACTTCAGAAAAGGAATCTAGGTACATAATCCCAATATTTTTAGTAGTCAGAAATGGGTGATCCTTGGTTCTTTTTGTAATCAGGGTTGCTACGCATTATGGAAAACCTGTAAATGCAGGGAATTGGATTCTCTGTCAGCAAAAAGGTGAAAAACCAAGAAATTCCTCAGAATTTTGTGAAATTCCGTCGACATTTGCAGGGTTTTATTTATGTTCATACAAGTGATATAAAACGCCTGGCTGGTTATTTGCAACTTAGGTTCCCTTCATCTTGTGTTCTGAAGCTCAAAGCTGAAATTGGAAACAAAAACACTGCTCGTCTATTATGTGCTTCGCTACTTATACAGACACAATTTGCCAGTTCTGAAAGTGAGGCTCTTTAGCCCCTAATTTGTTGCAAGAAATTCTTTTATTCTCAACATATACCAGATTGTAAATCAAACATGGTTAGTTATTGTCAGGGTTATTGACAAAACTAAGGCTGGAAATTCTAAAAATATTATGGAATTTTAGAAATTGAAAGGTGTAGCAACCCTGCAAATTCTTTTGAAGCAAGAACAAGCTATTTGATGTGGCTGTATGGTCTCACTAATCTAATAGGCTGACGTATTGTATGTTCTTGTCCAGTCTTGTGCTAACATGAACTATGGATGCTAGGAACGGGTGTTGAAGTACAGAGCAACACAGCACGCGTTAGGGCAGTGGTAGTAATATTTCTTGTTATAGGGTAAAAATTATTAAGCAGAATGTTTAAGCTGTACTGTGTGTATTTCTAAATGTGCCTTTCATAATTTTAGAATGTACGAAGTTTTAGATATCTTAGTAGTACGCGAAAATTAATCAGGCAGATAGATTGACTGATGTAAACTGTCTACAACTGGTGATAACACGGCATTTCTGAACTTAATGTAAATTACTTTTTGGCTGTCCACATTGATTTTTAAGAAATGATAAGTCCTAATGGTGTTTTTTTGGAGTCAAGAAATGAAGGAGCCACTTAAGTCATGGATTTTGAGGTCATAACATTTCTGGCCTGTATGGTGTGATGGTCCTTTGATTGCATGATGGCAGTGCTCCAACATCTGCTTCTGAATTATGTAACAGTTTTTGTCAGAATAGATATACATTGAGTCAGCCTAGTTGCTTTGTGAGAACATTGCTGCTGTAGTCTCTTACTACAGAAGAAATGTTTCTCTTCAATCAGGTGATTCCATGTCTGCCTTTTGTTTCTGTTTAGGAAGTGGCAAAATGACAAGGATGGTCCAGAACATAGTAGCTCTGATGAAGAGGAGGAAGATGACGAAGATAAAGATGAGGATGTTATAAGAAGACCTCTCAGGCTTCCCAAAACAGATGTTCAAATGGAAGTAGATGTCAATGATAGTAAGTCATATCTTAAATCTTTGATTGAACTGAATAAGGAAAATATTTGACATAAAGAAATGATTAATTGAAACAAACTTGTGCTTATCTTCTAGTATGGTCATCTGGTGCTGCCACTCTTGACACCATAGCAGACTTTCAGAATCCTTGGGGTTCTAATTCACCTGCAGGCGGGCCACCAGATGCGTTTGGCTCTTCAGATGCAGGCTGGGCTGACTTTTCAAGTTTTGAAACTAATTTCAGTTCGAGTACTCAGCTCCATGATGGTAAAAAATCTAAGGGAGCATCAGTATCGTTCGATGATAGTTTGGCAACCAAAGTTGACACTCAAGGTTTGTTTACTCACGCTCTTCTTGTGAGATTCTGAGACGTGCACAGGCATGCATAACTTTATATTTTCTTTTTGCTATTCAGGTCAAACTAGTGATGAAAAGACGTTGGTACCTGATAGCAGAAATATGCCAGTTGAACCTTTTCCTTCAACATCTGAAAAAAATCCGGGAGAATCCAGTGAACTAGGTTCTACTGGCATTGCTTCAACATCAAGTGATTCTGCAGCAAGGTAATGAAATTTTTGTTAATTCATAAATTATAAAATTTGGTTTTACATTTCAGTGTGAAACTCTAATTTCTCTTTAAATGCAACAGCTTTATGGAAGCTGATGCTAATGCAAATCCAACAACACGTGCCGATGATGTTACTTCAACGGCCATTGCCATGGTTGATGAGGTCGCTTCTGCTGCTCTTGCTGCAGTAAGTGTGGTTGTTGCAGATAAGCTGGGACTTGACAATCAGAGGTATTTTTCCAGTTCAGCTTTCTGTTGTGAATTTTAAAACAATTCTTGGTTGTGAAATGTTGCCCTCAAATATTTTAGGTTTCTTGGGACGCCTCAAGATGAGGCAGATACCTCAGGACAGACTGATTCCGGTGATGACCATGATTCTGATGAAGTACAGGAAAAGAAGTATGTTGACACCATTTTGTTCTTTTACATATTGTTATAGCAAGGCTTGGTTCGATGATATTTATTGCTGCAATCTCTCTTTTCTTTCTTAGGGAAACTGGAAATAATGTTAGTGGTGACTTACCGAGTGAAGCTGTCTAACTTCATATTGCACCTATCTAATTGATGGTTGTGGATTGATTAGAGGCTTGCAACACAAAACTGTTGAAACTATCCGAAAGTGCATATCGCAAACTATCAGTGTTTAGTGGATGATATTGTCATATAATTAAGATATATTTATACAGTTTTTTTGGTCTGTGAACTGCACTATGTAAATTGAAGAAAAGTGCAGGCTCCAACAAACATACTTAAATAGATTATCATACTTAAGGTAAAATTCTGTTATCACTTCTTTCAGTGTTGTATGAATTAAAAGCTGAGCAGACTGATTTCAACTTTTGTCTGTGGTATTAGTACACCCTTAAATATTATTATTCCATAAAAATTTTAAATGGCCAGCATGTGATAGTCGAGATCTAACCAAGATGATGTATTACACCTTATAATTGAGCTTCTTTTTGTATGTTTTGTACTTAACAGCGAGATCTCTTTGCTCAACATCATTGTGTTAGGGGTTTCTGGGATATTTGAATGTTTCATCCTTGGAATAATTAGCTGACACTTTCTCAAATTTTCACATGATGTCATGAAGATGTGATCGTTTTTAATTGTATTAAATTATCAAAAGTTACCTGTAAATTGCTATGTAAATCAATTTGGTATTACCAAAAGTGGATTTTATCACTTTTTAGTACAATTCTGTGATGATGGTCCAGTGTGACTACACACAGGATACGAATTGAAGACAAGTTACAAATCCTGAGCTTTTTGTGGAAAGCATGCTATTAGTGAATACTGCTCATAAAGCAGCACATTGTGATATGGTTTGAACAGCTTTGTATCTGTATTATCTGTGAATCCTTCTGGTACCAAAATTGTTGTTGTTTCCATAGTGTCTGTCTATTTTCTGTATGTGCAACAACAGTTTAGTGCTGTATATTGAGGACATGGCTGAACATATGTGTTCAAACTTGATATTTATCAATTAAAGTGAGCTGAAGGATATGATGTATGTCTGAGTTTTAAATGTTTTGATAATGTGGATCAAATATGTTGTATTATTTTTAACTACTGAAACCCAAAAATTGTATTCCTGTTCTTGGAAGGAAAGTATCTTTGAAAGTTGATTTGTCAAATTTATTTAGGTGATTGTTCAAGTTTCTTCCAAATGATTTGAATGAAATACAGTCACAGTTGGGTTTGACCCACTGTCTTTTCATTTGTCCATGCCTTGTAGCTATGTAAGTTGCCTGTAATGAGCACATATGTCATGTTTGATTAAAATTTATGTTGACTGACGAATCATTTTCTGATTTGATCACTGGGAAATTTTATCTGTGTATGCAAAGACTATTTCATAGTTACCTCAAATTAATGTCATTATTAACTCAGTTTTCTAAACAGAGATTATATTTTGATTACTATTGAAAAGAATATTACTCCAAAAGTCCTCTAAATTTAAACTTGAAATTTAATTTTCAAAAATACATTTTTTTACATTTTTGTGCCCTCAAATTTGGAATGATTTTCACTGTTAACGTTTTGATCACTTTTTATCAATGTTGTTACCTCTACCGATGCTTTCCAATTAATTGGTATCTGAATCAAGTAAATGTTAAAAAAAAGCATAGCTGTTAAGCCAAAATTTTTAATTTTTGCCTACCCTTCTTTATCTTTTTGAGAAGCATTCTGTTGAGAGTCTCAGAGGGTTTGTTTTTCCACACACAGTAGGGTGTACTAGTAAAGCCACCGGAAAAGGAAGTGGGAGGAAATAGAGAACGCGCCAGGAAGGGCAAGCAAGAGCGCAAGAGCTGAGCAAGAGCGCGATTCTGTTTCTTCTAGTCTTTTTCAGAAAATTTTCGTTTATTCGGCGTTAACGTTCTAAAATTACATAACTTTTTTTAATGAATTGATTTGACGGAAATACTTTGATTTTTGAAAATAGCGTTTAGGAAGAGGCTTCATCTTGACTAGCGAAGTCATTTTCATGAAGCACAAAAGCACAAGGGAGGGGAATGTGGGGTAAGGGGAAAGAGAAGGAAGAGGAAAGGAAAAGGAAGAGAACAGAAGCCGACTGAGGACGACGAGTTGTTAGTGTGTTTGTTTGTCTCAATTTTTTGGTTTTCTCACAAGTAAAATGGCGAGTACACAAATTAAAGGAAGTGGCTGGCCACGAAGAGCAAGTCAAACATCTCCATTTGAACAGAAGTTCGTCGTGAATTCCACAAACAGCGCAATAAATAGGCCGATCAACTTGTGAGTCTCCTCGCGTCTGTTCATGCGCTTGTGATGAAGCCTTACCAAAATAGCGGCTTTGTTTCCACTCTATGTACTTAATTTTACAGGCTATCGTCTTTCTCCTATTTCATTAAACTGTTTCGAAACTTTGCTGGTTCTTCCGGTTTTATCAGAATTTGTGCATTATCTAGTCATAGGTTATGTTACAGGTCAAATCTATTGAAACCGTTGATTAAATTACTGTAATGAGACTACTGATGTGCCGTTTTGTTTTTCAAGATTGAGGAAACCTCTTTGTTTTTTATTCTAATTGTTGGGTTTTTACAGATATCCTCTTACAAACTACACTTTTGGAACCAAGGAACCTCTGTTTGAGAAAGACCCTTCTGTGCCTGCTAGATTTCAGAGAATGAGAGAAGAATTTGATAAGATTGGAATGAGACGTAGTGTGGAAGGAGTCCTTCTTGTTCATGAACATGGCCTTCCTCACGTACTTCTCCTTCAGCTGGGAACAACATTTTTTAAACTGTGAGTAACACATTCTGTCTTGACTCCTCTATTCTACATTGTGCCGTTTTTCAAACTGCTTCTTTTTTTTTGTTTTTTGTACCTCTATTTAGCCCTGGCGGTGAGCTAAATGCTGGTGAAGATGAAGTTGAAGGACTAAAACGGCTTTTGACAGAGGTACGTATTTTGCTTTGAAGCTTGTCTTGGTTCACATTTATTTTTGAGAGGGAAAATTGGTAAAGTATCATATAAATGTTCTCAATTAGTATTTGGAGAAGAGTTGCTAATGTTAAAACTTTGTGAGGTTTGTCTATACTCTCATTTCTAAAGGTTTTTGTGAAACTCCCTCTGGGCTTAAGTTTTAAACACTACTGAATTTTGTCCATCAATCTGTTCCTCTTTTGCATCTCTCCTTTGCCTCATCTGTTGTGGCAAAATCATGCATTTCACCAATGTGTAACTACCTTAATTACAATTTTTTCTTTACCTGTCTCTGTATCTTACCTAAGAAAATTACGCTTTCTGGTTCAAAAATTATCTTAAATGTGCGAGAATTGTACAATCTTGAAGGACAACCTGCTTAAATTTTGTCGTGATTGTCTTGATTAACTCCGACTTACATGTCAATCTTGACCTTCAAACTTCCTATGGCTTGAGTAAGTCTTTTAAAACTCTTATTGAAATGGTTGAAAATTTATGGTCAGCTGTTCCTGATGGTACAAATGTTACTAGTTGTTCTATTTAGACTCTTTTTGGTCATGATATGTTTCTAAAGCTGTCAAAGTCTCAGCTAAATATCTGTTTAAAATACTTTTTTTCTTTCTTGAGAAATAGTGTTAGATAGGATGGGAAGTTATTTATGTTTTTAGTTCAGTTTTTGTCCAGTTCTCACATATTCTAACAAGAGTTAATACTAGTTAAGGTTAGTAATGTGACGGGTTGTTCCCTACAATTATTACTTCCTTTGGCAGGAAACTCTTGAAATGCTCCGCCAAATCATAGATATGACTTTGTAGTGTCTTTCTCCCTTTTAAAAGAAGTTTTTAGCTCGAGTTTTAGCCTTGTGTCCTATAATTAGGAGGTCAGTTTTGCTTTCGTTTATTGGAAGGTGTATGCTTTGGACAGGCTGTTCATTGATAGGTATGGAAATTTTATGGACATCCTTTCATTGGCTGAATGTGATTCTGTCATTAGGATCCAGTATGTCAAGAACTTTGGTATGTCTAATTTCTGTCTATGCCCTTTTATTTATTTTGTTGCTACTTCAAGTGGAAGTTGTCATCTGGATACTTCCACTTGTTTTATGTAGCTTTGGTCTCACAAACCGTCTAATTTTCTAGTCTGGTATTGACAAGCAACTCCACTAAGTTTACTCTCTCAGTTTTTCTTTTCTTTTTGCTTATATTGTTTCAATTTTGCTCGGTTGGTAAGTCTGCCTTTTTTTGTTTCCCCATTTTCTGAGCAAAAAGCTCTTGATTTTAAGGTTGTGAGCTAACAGTATTCTATTTAATGTTAATTTAATCATGTTTATTCTTTATTCATTTACAAGAATTAACTAGTCCTCGGTCTTCTCAGTGCCTTGATCATCTTACATACATTGTGCCTTAATATCAGCTTTCTCGTATTAGAGACCTTTCATTCAGATTGCTTTGTATGTAGTTTGTTTTTGCCTATTTCCAATGCAAAGAAGCCTGTATACATTCTATACTTCCTATACATTTAATAATTTGTTTCTATTCCCAGAATAAAGGGGGTATTTGAAAATGAGATGCCCTGCAGGCTGCGTTATCACTGCCCTTAGATCTCGGGATAAGGTTGTTGTGACAGTTATGCCACTGTTCAACTTAAAATCTTTGTTCAGAATCATTTTGGTCTATTTTTGGAAGAAGACTGTCTTAAAACACACCTTGCAAAGATAACTTTATTTTCATGTACCCATTCTATACATGATGAAATTGCATGTTAGGTTCTTCTTGTAAAGTTCATAAAATCTAAACTGTTCAAGTTATATGAGAATTGAATTGCATCTTTGAAATGAGATTTTCAGCAGAGCAGCCATATTAATATTTACCTATGGGATTTGACCTCACAGGTGTGATTATACATTCACTGTAATTTTTTTATACTGATCTTTCTGATGTAGGGATGGGATGAGGCATTTGTTTCTGCCTCATCTCTTTCAAAAACTTTTTGTGTTGTTGTACACATGCTTTTTCGTTCTGCCGTATCGAACAAATTTCTGGCTCCAATTTTGTGAAATTTCCTCCCATGTTTTACATTATTGCCCACTTATTTTTGTTCGAGTCGCTATGTAACATCACTTATAGCTGTCAAAAACCTATTAAAGGGACAGTCACAGATCGAATTGAATTCAGATTGCTGCTGTTGCTGATGTTTTAAAACTTAAGTTTTCAAAACTGTTAAAACTTTTCACTCGTTACTTTTTTGTTTCCTTTCTCCCCAGTTCCATTTTTTCTCTTTGAAGGATATGAGCAGTAAAGCACACTACCTGAATAAAAATGGTCTTTGAATGTAAATTTTTATTGTAGTTGCCTAGCCTTGCCTTTTAAATTTTTGTATATGTCTGAAGATTGTATTTTGAAGATTGTACGACGTGGGTGTGGCGGCATTTTCCTCGTTGCAGACGCTTGGTCGGCAGGATGGTGTTAAGCAAGAATGGGTGATCGAGGACACAATAGGCAACTGGTGGCGTCCCAACTTTGAGCCTCCTCAGTACCCATACGTGCCTCCACACATCACGAAGCCAAAAGAGCACAAGCGACTTTTCCTTGTCCAGTTGGCTGAAAAGGGTAGGATGATCTTGTGGTATATGTAATATTTATGTACTTACTGTCCAGCTGGATATATTTGAGATGAACCGAACCAATGTGACTTTTATCTGCACCCATTACATTTGAGTCCGCATGCTATGATTTTTGTTGTCTTTCTTAGCATTGCATGTTGTTAAAGTGCTGTCGGTTCTGTTCATGTCAAAAATAGCCTGTCTGGTTGTAGCATTTGTCAGCTCTATGTTGGCTTGTAGTTAATATTATGTTTAATTCATGTGTTTATCTATACTTCCATTTCATTCATTTGAATTGCACATAAATACAGAAAAATGAACACACCCTTTGCATGATTTTAAGCTACTGTACACATGCTCAAAAAATTTTCATCTTCAGCGACGAAACTTGCAGTTCTGATGTTTATCTATTATTTCTTTCGAAAAAAATTGTTGAGTTTGAATTTCAAATCCTCTTTGTCAAACTTGACATGGCTTGTTCAAGTTTTTCCAAACTCATCTCGACCAGGATAGTAAGATGTATACATAATAAACTTCAGCCTCTTTTGTTTTGAGGCTGATGAATTTTCGTTTTTTCAGCCATGGACTCTTTGTCTTTGATTTAAAGTAATCTTTGCCATTTAAGTAAAAAGAGCTTAAAAATGTATGTGTTTGAGGATATTTGCGAATAGCGGGTTTGTGATTTGAAACACATTGTACATATTCCTTGAGTTTGGTCTTGATTACCTGACAGACCTTCCCTAGCTATGAGGTCTAGTGTTTAGTAGGCTTCACCTACATAGCCCTACCATGTAAACGTGAAAAACAATTGTTTCAGAACATCCAGTTAACATCAAGTGCTTTCTAAAAAGGTGTCATATGTATTTTGGGGTTGTTGTGGGACTTTGCTTATGATTTCTTCACGAGTGGTACAATTAAACGGGTACTCATGGAGACCTTTACTTTGTCTACAATGCTTGTGATTTACCCATGATTACTTCATAACTTTAAAGATGCATTATAAATTTGAATATTCCATAAAGTTTTTCTACTACGTGCTAAGATTTCTCAATTGGGATCTCTTTATTGCATGTGCAACTTATTGTCAGAATCCAGGTTATTGTATCATGATATTTTCTTCCGTCTCCTCTTATCGGGTGCAATTCTCAGTCTTTCTCTTGGTTTCTCATAAGCTTTCTTTCTTCTCTGATGAGAGTTTGTACGAAAAAGACGTTCCCAGTTTAGTAGAAAACAGCATTTGAAGTGGAAGTTTTCTTAATTTTTTTCCTCTGTCACAAAGCGTATCTTCTGAAAGTCAAGTGCTCGCTTTATGCTCTTTGTTTCAGTAAGGGGTTGGGGAAACGTGGACATAATATTACTAAGCTCTTTTCATTCTGTGTGAATTTAAGTATGTTATTTGATTCATTCTACGATTTCCTTTATTCTTTTCTTTTCAACTCAATATAAGACGTTAGTGGAGTTTTTTATTTGTTGCAGCACCAATACATTATTGTCATTGTCTGTCTGTAGTTGAGAATAATTGTCAGTATGAACAGAGCTTTGCTGAAACATTCTGGCTGGTACTTGAACATGGCCTTTACCGTTCAGTTGCACTCCAGTTTCGTTTGTCAGCAATATAGCAACTGCCTTTTGATTAAGAGGAGTTAGTGGAATCATTTGGGTAACAGCTGGCATACCACTGCAGAGCTCTGTTTGTAAATTTTGTGTAACTTAAACATGCTTGTGCCAATCAAATACATAACATTTGTCACAGAACTAATGGAAAAGTATTTCTGCATTCATTTGATTGATGGGATTTGTTTGAAATGATACTTCCTGAAAATTTATGCAGGGCATTATGATGCTTGGGTGTTAATTATCTACTTATTTTGTCAACTCAGCTGGTTTTGGTAACAATGAACTTTTCCTCAAAGAAACTCTTAATAGCACCTTTGTGTCTGATCTGTGTAATTGTTTCTTTGCTCTATTTGCAAAGTCTTCTAATTGAACAAGAATGGTAAATTAATCGTTGTGGGCTTTCGAGTTCAGAATAATACAGTTTCATTTTCTGGCTGAGACTATTAATCTCTTTAATTCCCTCCTAGTTTTCATCTTAAACCAGTTTGATCCTTTTGCTTTTTTTTTTTTCACCTTGTGAATTGTTCCAAGTTCTAGCTTTTGAGGGACATACTTGGGTTATGAAGATTTAATCTCTCTTTTAAAAGATGTTGATTAAATATGTTGTGTTGTCTGACTGATAAAGATATTCTAGTAAAGTTTTATTATCATGTTTAGGGAAGATTGTGTGTTGGCACTCAGCCTTTTTATAGTAAGGTTGTTCCATTATTTTATTTTTTTCCCCCTTCCCTTGTTCATCATTCGTACCATTATTTTTAAGACAAAATCATTTAACCTGATTTTAATTTTTTACTATTCTGTTTGTTCAATTACGACAAATTGAGATATGTTAGAGAACAGTTACCACACAATGTTTACAAATACGAGATTTTTGACCATTCATGCAGTATTGTCTTGATATGCTTTATAAAGTATCTTTGAAATTTGTCTTCCGTCCTAATTGTTACTTTGATTTGTTTTTTCAGCTCTTTTTGCTGTTCCGAAAAATTACAAGCTAGTTGCTGCTCCTTTGTTTGAATTATATGACAACGCTCAGGGTTATGGCCCAATTATTTCTTCACTCCCACAAGCCCTTTGCAGGTAATTATGTCATACAAAATATGTACCCAACACAAGTGCCTCTTAATTTGTAAATATATATGTTTACTGAAGTTCTTGTTCTCTTTTTTTATTGACAGGTTCAATTTTGTGTATTTGTGAGGTTTGCTTACTACTTCCCCTTGTAGTGGGCGAAGTAATCAGCTTGTGAGGATTGAAAAGGAAGATTCTGAACCTCCTGTGGCGGACTCGTCTGATGAGTCTACTGGCTCATCAGCAAGTAAAGAAAGTGATAGTCAAGATGAGAAAAAGTTACCTGAATGATTACAAGCATTGTGTGTACTGAAATCATCCTTTCCAGTAGTTTAGGTGGGGACTTTTAAGTTTTTCCTTTTAAATCATGGGTAGCACAGAAGTTGATAAATTTTTCAAAATTGAAACCATTGCTGCGGAACACAATTCTGTTTATTTTAATGTTATCTCCTGCTCAGCCTTATTATAACTTGGACTTTAACTTTTCTTCCTTTATAGTATCTCATTTTTAAAGAAGGTAATGTGTCCAGTGAGTATTTTGTGTGAAGGATGTGAAATAATTGTGCTATGTTGTGAACATATTAATTACATCCATTGAAAGAATTGTAACCTCAATTAAATGAGAGAAAGAAGGCTTCTTTGTCCTTTTTTGTCAATTTTACCCAATTGTACTGTAGTAAATGCTTCTCAGCATTTTATTATTGTGATTGTCTCTCAGTAGCATGAATTTGTAAATGACCATCTGTTGTACCTACCAATTTGTTTTGTACTCCAACTTTATTCATTGTAACCATATTGCTTCATGAATTTTTACGATGATGAGATGGAGACTAATTTAGATAAAGTTCTAAAAAATCAAAGTGAAATAAGATTTTGCAGAAGTGGATGATGAACAGATAATGCATACCACCTAGACTGCTATTTTCAGTTCTATTTGGTTTTTGATTATTGATTTGGTGTTATATAATAAGGCTTCACTGAAATTTAACTAAATTTGATTTAATTAAGTATAACGACTTAAATCTTTGTGTAGAAAGAGAAAAAATTCAAGTTCATGTTCATTTTAAATTTCAGCCCATGTTAAATCTGCTTTTGGTTTTATGTTTAATTTTTGAAAATCAAAATATATCGTGTGTATGACAGAGGATATCTAATTTAATTTCTTTGCAATATAAAAGCATTTAAATATGTCTTGTTGTTTTTATTGATAAACCTCCCTTGCAACGGTGGAAAAAATTACGGTCTAAAGACCCCAACACAATAATTAAAGCTTACTTTGAGTGGCTGTCCCAATTTATTGTCAAATTTAGCATAGTTTGGGGCAAAGTGGGCTACCTGTTAGTTATTTTCATAAAAATGGCAAATCACCTATCCATGATCGAATATACAAATTACATGTCAACTTAGTTGCTAATCAAGCAAATATCAGAACATAAAAACTCCTGAAGTAAGTGATTTTTAAGTAAGCAATCGACTGAATGCAAATCAGCTTAGTTGAATTTTGGTATCGTAGATTGACACTAATCTCCAGTGGTCCTGGGTTCGATAGGCCACTGGTAGGGAGGAAACAAGGCAGGAAACTACACAGTCTAGCGGAAACTAGGTGGTACGTGGATGGCAGAGGAAAAAGAAACTCGTCTCGGCACAGTGAGGCCAAACCTGGCATCTCGCCCCAGCGAGCGGAGCGGAACAGACGCGACGGTGCATACCGGCTATGCCTCCTCCCTTCATGCACCCCAGCCCGGTAGGGCTCCACCAGGCTCCACGCTTCCACCCCCGCTCCAGCCTCCAGCGCCTGCAAGCGCCAGCTAGCGCCGCGGCCAAGCGGCGGGCGAGCTGAACCTGAGCTGAAGCGAGCAACAGCAGCCGAGCCAAGTCAGTATCTAGCAAAGCGGGCCGCGGAGCGGTACGGTGCTGTGCTCCCGACAGGCGTCGCGGTTCCCGCGTGTTCCCCTCTCGCCCCGACCCGAGAGCAGGCGAGCTGAACAGGGCTACGCCGGCCTGTTGAGACATCCGGATCCTGTTCCCGTCTCTGTCAGTCGACTGCCTGTTGTCGCCCGGTAGTTTCGCACCTGTCGGTGGGTGGAGTGGTGGTGTTTACAGTACTGTGTGTTCACATTCCTGTTCACTGTGGGAGTTACATCTTATCGACTGCAGCAGCACCTACCCAAGCTGACTTTCGTCACACAACAGGTAAAGTGTTAATTTTGAGACGATGTAGATTATTGCTAGGTTAGAGTTACATAGTTTTGCCCTATCATACCGGGTGACCAGCTGCAATTATTATTTCTTAACAACTGAGAAGCATTTTATGTCTCATTAAAATTTCATTTCTATGTGTACTACATACTAGGATTTCTAAAACATTTTTTTGGCATTGGAAGCAAACAAATTGACTTCGCCAAGCCACCGTACATGCTTACTTCCCTACCAACAACTCGTTCATACGCTACAAACAAATCCCAACCGTCGTAACGTACTAACAAAATCGCTTGTATTACGAAGAAAGCTGTTAGTAATACTAACGGTTTCGTTCATAATACGAACGAATTTTGTTAGTACGTTATGACGGTTGGGATTTGTTTGTAGTGTATGAACAAACCGCC
>CABIKL010001734.1:0-14361 GCA_902196195.1 Aptinothrips rufus
GCGGGGCAACCTCCTGTTCTCCTGGTACCATAGCCTTTGCTGTAGAGATGAACGTCACCAAAGAGCAGACTGATGTCCGTCTGCACCAAGTGCACGGAGCGTCGGTAGCGCAAAAAAAAGTTGCCTTGGTCACAGAACCCTGAGCGGGGGATCCGTGTTCGATACCCTTTGCAACTTTTCATCTTCCGCGCGCGATGAAAAAGCGCGGGAAACATATTGCTGCACTGGTTCGCAGGGCAACCTCCTCGGTCTTCCTGACCCCCGGGTAGAAGTCCGTCTAAAAGTTCGATTTTTGAGCAGTCTTGATTGATTTTCAGAACTGGTTAGTAGTACTCAGCTCTTATCGTCGTTGAAGTTCCAACATCATGCTGAGCGTTGGTCTCGTTAGCTGATAGTGGCTAGAGGCGTCGTTTTTCGGGTCCAGAGGTTCCGAGGTTCGAACCCACTCTGCCTCCACACATTTTCGTTCGAATGTGGAGGCAGAGGGGGCGCGATTTTGCACTCCATGATTCAAGAGTTTGGGGGAGAGAAGCGCGATGGCTGGCCCGGCTAGTCCGCCATATTGAACAGTGATCGCTGTATTACGGCGCCAATGACGACTAGTCAAAATGGTGGACTAGCCGGACCAGCCATCGCGCTTCTCTCCCCCAAACTCTTGAATCACATAATGCAAAATCGCGCCTCGCGAAAACAAAAACGTGCTATATATCTCCGAAACTGTTAGGAATTCGAGAAAACGGTTGAAATTTTCGCCCCTTAAAATTATGGGCATTGCATCCCTGCTCGTAGGCTCCCAGGGAATTCCGGGTAAGTCCCAATACATTATTAAAATTAAGTACATATCTATGACATATTTAGTTTTGAGTAAGTCCAATTAAGTCATAGTACATATATAAAGTCTGGTGGAGAGCAATTTATCAGTAAACTAAGAAATGACTTTTTAAGTGTGTAGAGCAGTTTCTTTGTAGAGCAATAAGTACCACCTCAATCTGAAAGCTTGGAAGTACATAGTAAGTAGTGAACTGTAGATGTAGGCTTGAAATTCGACAGAAGGAAAAAACAGGCCTGTTCATATCAATGTTTATTTTTATAGACAAATTAAATGAAACAAATATAGTAACAATACTTTTAAATATCACAGATCTCTGCTTACAATATATTGACTTTAAAATTAAATGAATTAATTTTGTATCTAATAAGATATGTTATTCATAGAATAGATATCAATCACATTATTTCTTTTCAGAATGAGTACACTGAGAGATACAGCTCCATTAGAAGCACTTAACACTGTACATGAGCAATGTGACATCCCACACAATATCTTTGTCTCACAGTTTGTAGGAATTTTTCTGGTCTCATGAAAACACAGGCTTCAAATTTTAACTTGTAAGAAGACAAAGAACACAAGGAACACATAGCAGATAAAAACTCTTTAAAATTTGTGCAATGTCACTGTATATAAGACCTTACTCATCACATCACATAATAATCACATTTCATCTCCACTAGATTTTCTTCTAACGTAAAAATATAAAGTCAATTTTTTAATAGTGGAATATCAAAAAACTTGTTTGTTACTTCCTAAAAAATTTTGATAGCACATTTGCAATTAATGGTTAATGTGACTAGATAAATGATGATGAACCATATATTCCTGTTTTAAATTAAATCATGGCCTCTTCTTGAAAAAAATGTTCATAGCTGTTACATGAACACCAGACAAGTTGATCACCCTGAATATAAGATAATATTACCAGAACTGCTGAAGTTTATGAAGAAACTTTTCTACAGCTCAATTACTGTAGCTCGAACGCTTTCCATTTGCATCATCCTTACTGGTATGTTTATATGGAACAATTTTTGGCTTACTTTGAGAGCTATTCTTCAAACCATAGAAGAAATAAATGCTCAGCCCTGACGACAGGAAAAGAAAACATGTATGTTAGGTTGGAATAAAGGCTCAATAGCAATCAAAGGAAACATCATAGAGAATTAGAAGAGTGCAGCAGAAAAATAACGCTAATCTTAATTACAAACACCATGCAGAGCAGAAAAATGCGTGCAATATCAAAACACCAGGTCAAACCAGAATACACATGCATTAACACTAATTTCAAAGTATCAATGTATGAAGTTCTATATGAGTTTGGAATGGGGCTGATAATGAACTTGTAATGAGCCCAAAACATTTGCCATACGCTTTCTTGTTTCATCCATTTCTAGTTCCAGTGTCTCATCAGAGATATCATTTTTGCCTTTCAGTGCATTGCTCTCATATAATACTTTTGCTGGAAATATCTTTGAAGGCTGAGTTGAATGCCTGTCAGAGACTTCAGTTTGTTCATGGTTAGGGATCTGTCTTGATGATGAAATGATACTTTGACATGGAACTTGGTGAAATCTTAAGGTGCCCAAAACATTTGCCATGCGCTTTTTCGTTTCATTCATTTCTTCCTTTAATTTACTATCTGCAGTACTGTTCATTTCTCTTTGCAGATTGTTTTCATACGTCTCCTTTGCAATGAAAGTCTTTTTAGACTTGTTGGAATCATTCTCAAAATGCATTTGCTCAATGCCAGTTTTGACCGTGGGGGAGGAAGGAGCACTACTTGTTCCTCTTGCAAAAATCTTCTCTAATTTCTGACGAATGTCTCCCACAGGGCACATGCTGACATTTTCACTATCATCTGCATCATTGGATGTGTCACTAGTGTGAATTTCATCTTTTTCTTTACGTTCAGCTAAGTTTGAGATCTCTTCTTTATCACTATCACTTAGGGATATGTCAAAAGACTTTGAAGCACTAAGAATGCCATTGCCCTCTCTTGCAGAACAGCTGACATCAGAAGAGCTCATATTTACCATGGATTTAGTTTTCCGGATTGAAGGATGAGAACTTAATTTAACTTTAACAGACTGGGCACCAATTATTTTTTCTAACTTTTCTACAAAACTTGAATTTTTAAAAGGAGAAGTCAATCCATCAGATGTTTCATCTGAGTTCTGTTTTGATTCACTGGCATCAGTTTTTAGTTGAAGCAAGCCAAATGTCACCAATTTCATTGGCATGACAGATGATCCTGTATTTGCTTCATCTTCCTGTATGGTGGTCTTGGGTTCTTCACTCATTTCAAACTGCCGTAAATCACTAGCTGACTTCACAAACCACACATCAGATGAATTCCTGGAGATTATGTCATCTGCTGCATTTTCAGAACTGTGAATGATATTCTCACAATTTTCTGACGGAATGGGACTACATGCTCTACTACTTCTTGAGTGAAGATCCTCTTCAGATGAAGATATTACTACTACATCTGGATACAGACTCCTGACATCCTCTTCAATATCATTGTCATCTTGAACAAAAACACTTCGATTATCCTTGATTAACTCCAAAGATTGATTCTTTTCTCCAAACTTTTCTGATTCTGCACAAGTACCTTGAATAGCACTTGCGTGTACACTTTCAGAATTTGAACCATCATTGTTGAAAATGACATTTCCATTATTTTCTTCATTTGTAAATTGTACTGATGAGCATTCACTTTTCCCATTTCTATTTGAGCTGATCTGCTCATTTTCGTATACTATAGAGAGCAAGGCATTTGTTGCTTCTGTGATTGAAATATTATCCTCTTCATTACTTAGAGCACCCACAGAATCTTGTCTCAAAAGATTCTGCTCTTGATCCACTTCAAAGTGGTCACTGCTGACCATAACAGTATCCTGCCATTGGCTTTCACCTTCGGAACTTGGTGCATTTTCTGTTCTAACGAGTTCATGACTGTGTTCTGATTCACAGCCCTGAACGCACGCATCTAAAGACATTGGTAAAGCGCACTCACTCAGTGCCTTCATTGAAAAACATTCTTCACTGTGTAAGTTTTCTTCTTCTACTTTTAAACTTTTGTCAAAACCATTAACAACTACTTTACTTTCCTCTTTGTCTACTGCTCCATTGACTTTAGTGACAGGCGATGTAGTGAGGGTAGTTGATCGCATGAGAGGTAAATCAGGAGATGTGCAACCACACCAATTCTTCTTACGGCATGCAAGTGAAATGATGAACAATCCCATACCTGATAAAAGCATGCATCAAAACTTTTAAAAATGTAAGCATACAGGTGTTTACCCCAAAACTTGCAAAATGGGATGAAGCAGTGCATAAAGAGAGAGAGCAAGAAACAAACCACTATAATACGATAGAATACCAAGAGATTACTAGGTAAAAAAAAATATGTCACAATCCACATTTTTACATTAACAGAAAAATGTCAAAATCAAAAGGGAAATAGTTTGAAAAAAATTGTTAGAGTTTTTTTTACCAAGCTTTAATATCTACATACCCTATGAGAACTAACAGCAACAGCTCATGCAAATAATATTAAATTGTTTGACTTACCAATTGCCATCCAAATCATGAATCTAATCCAAGTATGCAAGTCCAACATTAGAATGAGGTAAATATTCAGGGTAATGCTTAGTGCTGGTATAAATGGCACAAAAGGAACCTGAAAAACAAAGGCAAATACCAAAATTCGCAACATTTTACAAGCAGCAGGGGATTAAATTAAATTTAAAATTATCACTATTCAATCTTTAAATACCTTGAAAGTAAGGGACTGGTTAGAACTTGGTTGTAGAGATATCGATAAAACAACTAGCAATAGTAGAGAACCAATAAGACATACAATGGCTAATGGACCCCAATGGCCATAAATCAATTCATTCTCCATCTGCACCAAACAGAGTCCAAATGCAATTGAGAGACAACCTAAAATTTGGAAAAAGCATTTCATATTTCAAAACATTTATGAAAATCCAAATCATAGCTTCATAATATGAAAACAAACATAAAATCTACTCACAGAAAATAACAACTTCAATATTGACTAGACGACTTGTAATTGCAGTAGGTCTCTTAAGACCTCGCCAATTGAATATTTGCGCAAAAAGTTTTGCCCCTGTTGCTTTTTCCTTTAAGGAAACCAAGTTCGTGGTTTCTTTATAATCTGCCACACGCATATCGTCAGAATCACCACTATTTGAATATCTGAAATAAATAAAACAAAGTGGGCGGTAGGAAAATTCCAAATAGAGCACACTAACATGATAACAGAGAAAGGAATGTATCATAATGACTGGATGAATGGGTATTGCAAAGGTGAAATTAAGAACTGCTTTAGTGGAGTGTGGAATGTGTGTAAAATTTGGTGCTTGTGGATGTTCCGCAGTGCCGTAGATGATAAGCATTAAAATTGCTTGCAGATATTCTGGAAGAAAGTCATGTAAGGAGCAAAGCAAAGAAAATGAGAAAACTTAGAAAAGAGATGCTTGCCATGCAATCTTTCAAATATGCAGTTTAGATCTTGCTTGAAATTTTAAAGTATCTGTTCATGCAGTAAGAATTAAATCCTTAGTTATCTCATAGTGACTCAGAAAACAAGCAAATATGATCAAATTCAAAGCAGTCAGTACAGCAGACATTTGATGAGCACACATGCACCACATCACACAAACAAAGGTATCTCAAAACAAAAAGCGGTAAGCAAAGCAATGGGGGTTCTTACATATCATCTGTAAGTTTTTCAGAATCACTTAGCAGGGAGACAGCTTCTTCCTCGACCTGCATGTCTGCAGCTTCAGAAACTACATGACTGTACCTGAGATATGTTAAATACATTTTTATTGATCAAAATTAGCAGAACGGATGGTACAATTTGTGCCAGAAATTACTATCAAATTTGGCACGTGAGAAGGAAATGAAGACACTAGAAATATCTCACAAAAATTGTTTGCAAAATCCAAGTGTGAAGTAATTATGTCAGTACTGTAGGCGTGTAAAGGGAGTGAGAGGAGTTTCAGTATTTTTGCTTACCTCAAAAGTAAAACGCACGCAGCAACAATGGTATAGGCAACTAGTGTACCAATTGATAGCATGTTAACCAACTGCTGCAACTTAAACAACGCAGCCATAAGCCCTACAAAAACAACGAATTTTTTGAAAAATAGAATTTGAAAAATGAATTAAGATTTTGTAGAGTTTTTTTTTTTTACCTGTTATAATTCCAGCGAGAAGTGTTCCAACCAAAGGAGTCTTGTATTTCGGATGCACCTCACCTAAAAATCTGAATATCAGACCATCATTTGCCATTGCGTAGATAACTCGGGGCAAAGGATACATGGCTCCAAACAAGCTAGAAAAATAAAAATAATAAAGGTAAAGATCATCACCCAATGGAAATCTGTTTGAAATTAGATTAATCAATATTGCATACCTTGCAAATAAGCCAAAAATTCCTCCAATGGCCACAGTCCATTGTGCAAATGGCCAACCAATTTGATCAAACACATATGGAAGTGGTGCATCAGGGTCCTGTAATGAGGAAATAGTTCTGTTTCTAGTTTTTAGATTTGAAATGTAGCATGAAAACAAACAGTTAGAAAATGCAAACCTGAAGGTAATACGGCCACATTAGAGTCAGTACAGCAGAAACTCCAAAGTATGATAGGAATATGACAATTAGAGAAACAATGATAGCCACCGGAATTGCTTTCTGAGGATTTCTCACTTCTTCACCTGTAATAAAAGAGCAATGCATTTACTAACCCTGATCAACGGTTATTCAGATTAAAAAAATTAAAGAAACGTTTATCACCTGTTGTGGCAATGCAGTCAAAGCCAACAAATCCGTAGAAGCAAGTGGCAGCTCCTCGCAAAACCCCCATCACACCAAATGGGAAGAAACCGCCCTTCCCTCCTCGAACGTCCGTGGGTATAGAGGCCTTATCTATTTGCCAATTAGCAATGTCCGCTATGAAAGGGGAAAAAATTAGCTATACATTCATTTGAGAATAATTACTTGATCCTGTGAGATACACACCTTTGAGAGAACCTGCCACTATCACAAAGAGGACAACTGTTACATTGATGGCAGTGAACAAATTGTTAAGAGACATTGACTCTTTCACTCCAAATGCTAGTACAACTATAAAAACAAAACAAAACAAAAAAAATCATGGTATGTTAGTCGTGTGCGCCACAGTTTACCCTGGATACTCTCACTCAGTCAGATCAACTTCCTCACCCGATAGTAGAAATGAAACCGCGAATGCAAAGAAATCTACGTATGGCGACAGAAAATCCACGTGCAGATGCCAGAAGGATTGAAAGCTTTCCTGCATCACATTGTTCATCAACTGGTCCAAGTAGTTGCTGAGCCCGCGAGCCACACTGGCGCACCCTGTTGAGCAGAGATACAGTTTGGTAAGCAAACGACAACTTCGAATCAGAAATGTTCTTCCGTTATCTGGACCGGAGGGCAAGGTATGGCACTATGACAAGGAAGCAGACTGTACGACCAGCAGCTAGTCAATTGGCTATTTCAACTCTGATTCTTTAAGAAGGCAAGGTGGGGATCGTCATACATTGTCAGCTGCATGTGCAAACGCAGACGTTCTCAGAAGTCACATGGCGCCTGCAGCATGAGCACGCTTTTAAAAAGTGTTTACATAAAGTTGTAACCCAAACTGTGCTCTACTTGGGTTCGATGCCCTTCTTCCCAGGTAAACAAGACAATAAGGCAGCGCCGTACCAATGACGTATTCCATGATAAGGTTCCACCCGATGACGAAGGCAACGAACTCGCCAATAGTAACGTAGCTATAGATGTACGCTGACCCGGCAAGAGGCACTCTGGCTCCGAATTCTGCGTAGCATAATCCTGAAACACACAAGTACACACATTAAGTAAGAATGTAACCAATTCTGTCTCTCTACCCACACGCGGCTTCAGCGCAGTTCTGCACATTATTGGGCCTTCCCTCTTGCGCCGCAATCCGAATGCGTTCAAATGCCGGACGTGCATATCCCGAAATAAAGTATGAAAGATGTGATAAATTCTAACCCGCAATTTTACATTCTCAATGAAATTCGAAAGGGTCTTCCCTCTGCTAGACTCTTCCACAGTGTAGGTTACGTAAGGTCTGCGTGCTGGGGTGGTGACCTCTTCCCCCTCCCCACCTACCGGCTAGCGAGAACCGGAATGCCCCGCTGTCTAAATCCTTGCTCGGACCTAACTGCATGTGGGGCGGCATTCAACACATTCACGCTGCACACTGCTTTATGCGAGTCGCCAGACTATGTCCCACCCCCACCCTCCCCCCGCAGTGAGACCACAGCAGACGACACATAAGAACATCCGGGCAGTATTGACCTGCTGGAGGACCGACCGATTAACGAGCTGATGGCGCTGAACGTAACATCCAGGCATCCAGTGTTAATCTCGCTCCGCGTCGAGCAGTGGCCCTATCGCTTGGGACTTCCCTCACCTGCGAACACAGACGCCACAGCGGCCACGGCGAAGGAGATGATGACGGCGGGTCCAGCGAAGTCCCTGGCGACGGAGCCGGCCAGCACGTAGACGCCGACGCCCAGGGTGGAGCCGACGCCGAGCGCCGTCAGGTCGAGGGTGGTGAGCACGCGGGCCAGCGGTGAGGAGGAGGAGGAGGGGGGTGCGGGGTCCTCGCTGCTGCAGCTCGGGCTCTCCGCGCCGCCCGCGCCGCCCCCGTCAACCACCTTGCGGCGGGTCAGCGCCTGCCAGAACCACGACAGCGACACCATGGCGAGTCTGGAACAGACAGACACTCGGCTAGCAAAGGGGCAGTCGATACAAAGGCCTCAATCAGACACCGCTGAAAGCGTGTTGCTGTGCTCTGTTGTCCTCGAAAATGGGGTTCATCAAGACTAATTATGTGCATTTCACATCTAACATCTAAAAAAAAACAAAAAAAAAAACAGTAATTTTTGATTCACCAATAGCAAGCAGCTATGATTAAGAACCTCCCGGTCGTGTAGCAGGTAGGTTTCACAGATAACACAATGTTTTATCGAATCGAGGACAAGTACTTACGACATAGAGGCCGACTTCCTGGCATCACGCATATTCACAGAGAAGCGCCTAATTTACTGAAGGCTGCACTGAAAGCAAACAAGCAAGCGAGCGCAACGTCATTAGTTGTTAACGCAAAAAAAGTAATTATAAGAAGCATATTATACAAAGCAAGCAAAGCAAGATAGAGAGGGCACTCAGGGCACTTCAGGAAACTTTGCTGAAAAAAATATCAAGTGCCTTTATTTGCATTTCAATTACATCGAGTTCAAAGTAACGCTGTAGTACGGGATTCTCAAAGGCTGCGGTGCGGTGCACGGAGCATGCGCGGTGTGAAATTTGGGTTGCACCGGGTCATTGGATTCAATTTCTAGTGTGTCCCAGCCAAAAATGATGTGTCGAAATTGATTTCGATATCGAAATTTTACGTCGAATCGAGGGATATCTGACTCAAAAATCGACTTGACTATCGATGTCGATTCGACGTCGATTTTTGAGTCAGATATCCCTCGATTCGACGTAAAATTTCGATATCGAAATCAATTTTGACACATCATTTTTGGCTGGGTGTGTGTGTGTGTGTGTGTAAAGGGGGGTGGGAGACAGAAAAGGGGGAGGGGGGGAGGAATGGGCAATGTTAAAGGAAAGATGAGTGCCGCAGGGTGGCATTCCCCCCAGGCACAGGCAGGCACACCTTCCATGAACATTTTCGTAGATGACCTCCGCAGCAGGTGAAGCGTGAAGCGCTGGTCTTGCAGGCGGTGAACGCCCCTCCCTCCCCTCTCCCCACTCGCCTACCAACTGATAGAGCTGCAGCTGCACAGCTGCATGCTCTAGTCCTTGGAGAGAGGAGCGAGTCCAACTCTACTTGGCGCCGCCAATCAGCGCGCGGTAAGACACTCTCTGACGCAATACTGGCGCACACACATGATATCACTCCGCACCACCCCGCCCCGCCCCGCCCCGCCCCGCCCCACACCCCGCGCTGTACCGCACTGCGTCGGCATGCGGGTCAGTAGCACGGCCACCCGGGGGGTCATACACCGAGCTGCCGAGCTGGGGTGACGTACTGACTGACTGCCCCTCGCCCCTCGCACTCTGTTGTGTTTGCACGACTGCGGCAGCCAATCCGGCTCGGCTCGGCTCGGCCCGGGGGGGCCAACGACACACTGGAAGTGACCGGGCCGGCGGGGCGGGCCGGGGCGACACGTGGTGATGCTATCTTGCGAGGGTCAGGGCCGCAGACAGGGGGGGGCCCGCAGCGAGGCCAGCAGAATGCTCTCTCAAAGTTTCAATTAGACATTCCGGCTCGCACTGCTGCACTCCGAAATAGAGAAAGGCCGCCTCGTAGCCGCGACGCGACGCGACCCGACCGCTCGGCTTCGGTCAGTGATATAGGCGGGATAGCGGAGGGAAGTCCATCCCGGCGGTCAGAGCCAGCCATCTCAGCAAGCTCCCGATAACAAGCGCGCACAGCTCGGCGGCTCGGCGGCGCCATACACTTTCACCGCGGCCAACACGACCCTTACTCTCCTGGCCTGCCTTGCCTGGTCCAGAGAGATAAGAGGAGACAACTTCCCATAACTATTCGTTGCACCGCGACTAGCAACGTCCCCAGCAGGAGCAAGGAGCTCTTAGAGAGGCTAGGCTCTCGAGGACCTCTCGATGAGCTCACTACTCGGACGTCAAAACGCTACTGAGTTGCCTGCAGTACCGAAGTTAATTACGTTACTATTTCTCAGAGCTGTAGAACAGGAACGTCACTTTGACGTCAAGGTGCGACGCCCCTCAGTCCTCCGAAGAGAGAGGGGGAAGTGGGGGGGGGGGGGCTCCATTCACAGTCGCCTGTTGGGGGGAGGGGGGGGGGGCGGTCCCTTCACGGTAACCAGGTATGGCTCTGTCTCTGTCCTGCCAGCAAAGCGGCCCACGCTCCTGCTGCTGGCACTCCCTAGCATGCCAAGCACTCGACTGAATCCAGCACTGCGTACATCTATAACGCTAGGCTAGGCGACGGAATGGCCTTGAAGTCACGTGACTAGCGATCAGTCGGTCAGGCCAGCAGGCAGCAGCACGAGGAGCGAAGCCACGCGTACCCGACGCCACGCCACGCCACGCCACGCGTTACGCCGCGCAGCCCCGCCCGAGAGCATGACCACCCCGTGACATTTATCTTGGTATTTGCTGCCCCGATGAGGCGCCTTCTTAGCCTACTTGAGCTATTTAATCTGAGCTGTGCTAGCATGCATCGAGTACCCTCAGTCTTGAAGTGCGTCAGAGCAAAAGTGACTAAACCCTTGTCTTTCCGTCGCAGCGCAGCTCCAAGCCACCACGAATCGGAAGGGTCGAGTGGGCGGCGTGCTCAGAAAAACCAAAACCCTAAATCTGGGGCAACCCTTTCCAGAAAGTATTACTGAGAGTTATTTTGAGACATCCCAAAACGCGTTTCTTAGCCTTTTGAAGAATTGACGCGTCCAAATCCAAACCTCGTATCTTTTCGGTACTCGTCCGAAACCACGTAAATTTCGTACCGCAGTTCCAAACCACGTAACTATATGATTTTCTATCTTTTTACGTGGCTTAGAACCGGGGTGCGAAAGTTACGTGATTTCGGACGAGTACCGAAAGATACGAGGTTTGGATTTGGACACGTCGAAATGAGAAATAGGTATCAAAACGGCCTCCAAGACTATTTTTTTGTTGTACCCTTGGTTTTCTAGGTTGGGTTGCCTCAGAATCTGGTTTTCTGGGTTTTTTCTGAGTGAATTTCGTGATCAAGTTTGACATTTCATCTGGTCTGTAGTGGACGATGGATTGACGGGCATGGACCCATGGGAAACAGCTGGTCCCAGTGCGTTGCACTTTGATTCTTCGAGGCAAACACGAATGAAAACAGAGCTCCACTCCCTAATCTTTCAGACGGCATTTACATTCCGGTCGCGATCCAAAAAGGCATGGCGGGAAAATGTTTTCGCGAAAACGAACGGATGGAAAACGGAAGACGGCCTACAATATGCCCTACTTACTTAGGCGCTGTTTGAAATATGACCAGGGACTATCGGAGAGGAGAGAGGAACACATTTTACTTTTAAAAGTCTGAGGTCAGAGGTCGTTGCCCCTTCCACTCGGCTTCAGACGTTCTCACGACGCGTCCGCAGAAAAAGAGAGGGTGTTGCCTGAGGTTCGGGGTCGGAGTGGAATAAAACACTACGAGCTGGTGCAGCTTATGGACCTCGATACTGGGCAAAAGAAACGCGATGCGCGTAATTTTTCATACCACACCTTTGATTGTCATATTGGGCTGCGCGGCAGGCGCAGCAATTGTCTCCCCAGTCACTTGTCAACATGGCGGACTAGACGGGACAGCCATCGCGTTTCTCTGCCCAGTGTGCAGGTCTTTAGTGCAGCTCAGCCCAGCTTCTCGGCCAACGTGTCGCTCAATGCAGCTCGCCCCGCCCCGCCTGGCCCCGCCGCGTCCAGCAGGTCAACGAGCCAGCCAGGCTGCCAGCCAGCAGTCAGTGCGGCTTGCATAAGGATCAGGACCCGATCAGGACTAGGGCGCGTGATCTTACGCGAGCGAGCTAGCGGGGAATTCGGAGGGGAGGGAGGAGACCAGCTTCCAAATACCAAATCCTTGCCCAAGGACAAACCACTCTGCCTGCACTTACTTACAAGGGGAAAGGGGTCTAGAACAAAAGAGGTTGGGGCGTCGACAAGTCAAACCGTGTAGCGCACATCAAAACTATAATCACACAGGTACACACAATCAGAGTTTTAGAGCAGTCTTCCGCGGGGGACAACCTCTCCGCGCTCGGCCGGCCGCCGCCGTATACCGTGGCAATGTGATAACGCAACGTTACTGCATTAAACGTCCTGTCATCTCTCCTTTCCGCGACCAGTACATACTGTATGAAATGGGTGTGGCGCTCAGAAGAACTAAAACCCAGGTTCTCAGGTCACCCAAGACAGAAACCTAGGGTCAAAAAACAGTTTTCAATGTGATGTTGAGACTTTCCAAAACGAGTTTCGTAGCTTAGTGATTAATTTAAAAAAAAAAAGAAAAATCTTAAAATTACCTTCAAAAATATTTTTGTTCCTTGGTTCCTGGTTTGGGTTGCCCAGAACCTGGGTTTTGCTTTTTCTGCGCAAGGCGTAGCATGTAAAGTAGTCTTTCTCGGCCCAGCACCTCCGCACAACGTCTGCTTCATGTCTTCATTATTCTTATATCAGCATGAGCATGCCCTGCTCAAGCTCCACCTACATCAAAGCGAGATAACATGCAGCCGCTCACGAGAGCGAGTCCCATGACATCATGACTCATGTCACTCTCATTCGACTGACTGCATCAATCAAAACTGGGAAATCTTCATTGAAGCGGCCATATTCTCCTTTGCTAGGATAAAAGCACCCTCTCTTGCTGGCATTGTCCAATACCTGTGTGGTTGGGACCAAGGTTGGGACCAGTTCCACCAGTAGCAGCGATCGCGTTGAACAGCTGCTGCTGCCCTGCCGCTGGGTGGTTCACAGCCAGCAGTGTTCAGGCAGCCCCGACAGGACAGGTGTGGCTATATAGACATAGCGTCACCAACACACCGCGCAGCAGCAGACAGCCACAGTGTGCAGTGCACTGTCAGAATAGACACCCCAGCAAGTATAAACTCCCTCGGCCAGGAAGAAGATATATTAACGAAATAAGTTAGAACAATGAACTCCAGCCAGGAAGGGATAAACAGTCGCATGCTGATGGATAGCATTCACTGACGAGTATCCGCGCCACTGGATACTGGGCACCTCTCGAGGGAGGATGTCATGCATGTGTCCAGCCATAAGTCTGAAAGAGACTTGAGTGCTTTAACCAACCAACCAACCAACCATGTCAACATGCCACCACACACTGCACTGATTCGCTAGCCCCCCGTACTGGAGAGAGGGAGAGGGGGGAGGGGGAGGGGGGGGGGGGAGTCAACAAGAGTCAAGTTCACTCGAAAGAGTTCGACATCGAATATATACACCCACACACTGCTCCGAGCTCCCCTCCGCCCGCGCTCCGCGCGCTTCGAGTATCCAATAACTAATCCGATCAGAGCCCCGCCAAGCCAAGGTACAAGTCAGTGGAGACAGGTGGGGACCCTCTTGCCTCGAGCTCGGGCGAACAGCACGAAGAGTAAAGTTCGTCACCAAATGCGGTAGTGTGATAACACTTGTGGCAACCTTCATTAAATGTGTAGAGTTGAATGTTCACTTCTTACCCCGCAGTACGTCCACACAAAGATGTGAAATCAAGGTACCGAGGCACACTGCTAGCGTTCGAAGGATCAACACCCCCCGCGATAGAAATTGAATATTCTTCTGAACACAAACTAGGCGTGAACCACTCAAGGACCCACCCTCCCTATCGGAGAAGCACGAATCAGTAGGCTGGAAAAGTAAGCTTACGGGCTCATCCAAATATCACGTCGTGATCCAA
>CABIKL010001735.1:0-14356 GCA_902196195.1 Aptinothrips rufus
CCCCCCCCCCCCCCCCCCAGAACCTTACGTGATTTATGGACAGCCCCTAAAGTGCAGCAAAGGCACTTGATTGTATAAGGATGCCGTGGTCAATAAAGTGAGAGCCAGCGTGCATTTCATATGTTAAGTTCACCGCCAACATGACATTCAATTAGAATTGGCACTGGCATTCCCTTTTGAATATCGATTTGAATCACTGCGAGGCAACACGACAAGACGCCGTGTGCATCAGGCATCAGCTTTGCATCACTGATCAGGCATGAATTATTCAAAGGTGATATTACACTTATTACAGGACAACGCCAAGTCAAAGCATCCTAATACGTTAACAGTACCGATCGAAAGTAGTATTTACCGACTCATTCCGAACACAAAGGAAATTATCTTTCCGCAATCTTCCTCTTGCTTCCTTCAGTGCTTTCACTAAGGCAGCTTCTGATCACAACCTCACAGGTTTAACAGTTACAAAAGTACAACCTTACTTCCTTACTAACGAATTCGTCGGTGTGTTCGTACACTACAAACAAATAATAACGAACTAACCAAATTCGTTCGTATTATGAACGAAATCGTTAGTATTACTAACAACATAACAACATTCTTCGCAGAACAAACGAGTTTTTTAGTACGTTCTGACGGTTGGGATTTGTTTGTAGTGTATGAACGATTTGTTAGTAACGAAGTAAGCATGTAATGTTGGCTCCGCACACTCTTAATCTCTTACCGTCAACTCCCCATCCCCAACTGTCCAATAGCGCACGAACGAGGCTCCACTCCACTCCACTCCATTCCACCTGTTGCTCCTGGCCTGTTGCAGCCAGGCCCGCAGCCAGGCCCGCCGAGGCCAACCATAACCTCACTCCTCACTCACCAGGTAGTACTCGATAGGCTTCTCGCGCGCCTTGTTGTATGACTTCTGCAGCTCGGTGGCGCGCAGCGCGTGCGCGATGTGCAGGGCCGAGGCGTCGAAGCGGCCATACTGGTAACCGGAGGCAGGCTCACTGGCCAGGTTATTGTTGTTGTTGTTATTGTTGCCCACCACCTGGTGGCTGCTCTGCTGGAGCCCACTGGCGGGCAGCGGGCTGCTGTGGTGGCCGTGCCCGTTGAGGTGGGGCCGGATGTTGAGGGCCTCCGCGTCGAAGGTGCCCTTGCCCGAGCCCCGGATCTGCTCGTTGACGAAGTTGGTGGACCGCGGGACGTTGAGCGCGGAGCGGATCCCGACCGAGGAGCCGTCCAGGTGGCCGGGGCCCGTGGTGGGGACATGGCTGCGGCAGTAGACCTCCTGGTCGTCCCCGCGGTGCTGGTTGTTGTAGTACGTCTTGAGCGTCAGCTTCGTGCCGCAGACGACGCACTTGAAGCAGCCGCTGTGGAAGAAGGTGAAGTCCTTGAGCGGCCCCACGCGGTCCACCTGGTACACGGTCTGGCTGCACCGCAGGCATGTGCTCTCGTAGAAGTTCATGCGATACATGGTGTCACGGGTCACACTTCACTGCTGTCGCACTAACACTGTCACACGCTCACACATCAACACACGCCCCGTCACGAACACTGCACTGGCGTCGCGGTGCGTCGCGGTGCGTCGCGGCGCCAGGCTAGCACAGCGACGCGGCCCGGGGCGCGCTCGGCGGCGCACTCAGCGGCGGCCGCGGCGCGGCGCAGCGCGGCATGTTGCGGCCAGGTGCGGCCGGGGCGCCGCCAGCAGGCAGAGCAGGCCCTCTCCCTGCTGGATCCGCAGCTGCTGCTGCTGCTGCTGCTACTGCTGCTGCTACTGCTGCTGGAGACGCGGCACTGGACGGGGCGCCAGGAGGCGATGTCGGACGGACGCGACGGGCTCCAGTCCTCACGTCAAGAGAAGCGCGCGCGACGCGGCCGTGTGGGCATCACGACTGCCGCCCAGACACTAGCGTTCCAAACGAAACAACGAGACGAGGCGGGACGGGACGGGACGGGGCCTCGGCGGACCGCGGCGGGCGATCCGAGCCGAGCGCTGCTGCGAGCGAGCGGAGCGCGGCCGACACAGCCTTGCCATTAGTTCCATAACCCGTTTCCCCTCTCCTCCATAGCGTGCCCGCCGCGATCGTGTTTTCGTTGCGTGTCCGCGTGCTCTAGCTCGCTCTGTCCGACGCCCACCTCCTCCCCACGTCCCGTCTCTTTCTAATCGGTTGGAGTCGAATGCGTCCGCGCCCGTTGCCCGCGCCTCTCCCCCGCCGCCCCTGGCTCACCTGGCCACGGCACGCCGGGCGGGGCGGGCGGGGCAGGCAGTGCTGCTGGCCGGCGTCGTGTAGCGTCGCGGCCCACTGGTGCTCCCCCCCCCCCCCCCCCCCCCCCCCCCCCCGGCCTGCTCTGCCCACCTGTACCGCGGTGAGGCGCGGCGCATCGAGGCGCCCGTGGTCGCGTCGCACCGTGGCGGGGCGTGGCGGGGAGTGGCGGGGCGGGGTGGTGGGCACCGAGTGCCGCAGCCCGGAGCATTATGCTGGCAATGCTGGTATGCCCGTCATAGGGTCACAAACTCTTCTTCAAAGACATCCATGATATTATCAGACTGTAAAAATGAATTTGTGAGGGAGGTTCTGCTGACAGATTGGAAAGTCACGTCCGTCAAATGAGAGAGGAATTGCTCTCAAGAGTTACTTTACCGCTGGTGATACCAACATGGCAGTATTTATTTTACAACAGAAATGCTGATTTAGTCTTGATACATCAAAACATTGTAATTTTTGCAGTGTTTTCTCAATTTTAAGGATTGCCTTTTTTATCTCTTGAAATCGTTCTATTGTATACAACAGGTAATAGTTCGTAATAATCGTGGACTACGTTTTGCAGTGATACAACCCGTGTTGCAGTTCTCTTGGTTAGATGTCATTTATCTTACAAAAGTCCCATTCCTGAAAAAAAGGAAAATTGCTAATGTCCGTACTGTACTTTTTTCCCCTCATTTTCTTTTTTTTTTTACAAGCAATCAGATTACTCAATCTTCAATTTACTTTCATACGAGTTAGCATCAATGCTATGTCAAAAAGAGTTCAAATTTTAAAAAATTAGCATGGTTTCAGATGAGCAAGAAATTTATATTGATGATACTCTGAGAATTACAACCACTGCATTTGTTTATTTTCTTGTTGTATTCTATGTAACTTATCCACCAAATTTCTGGTTATGGTGATGGTTTTAACTGCATGTGGGTGTAGACCTCTTCACATTAACACTGCTAAAGGTGAAGGATGATAAAGGTCAGTGCCAGCATGTTTCAAGCTTAGGGGATTGGGGTACATATTTAAAAACTAGCCAGAATTGTTAACAAAATCTAAAGATAAAATTTATTAATTTTCCTTCTTTTTCCAGAATGTCTATGATCATGGCAATTCCATCATTTACATATCAGATACCAAAATATGTCTTCGGCCTGGGATAAAATAATTTTTTAACACAATGAGCCAAATAACAAATTTGCCTGCCATTCAAAAATGACTTGGAAAGTGAAAAGTATTTGAATGCTGAGGAAAAAAGGCATTTGATAAGAAGCCTTCTCATCTCAAGAAGAACTGATATCTGCAGTGTGAAAAACTGAAAGTGTTTCAAGATTGTTGGCACTAAAGCAAATTCACTGTTAGCTCAATGAATCTTGTACTGCAACAATAAGAACTTGGTGTGCCATGCTGCTCATGCAAAGTTGTGCCACATTCCAGACTTCATGATGGTGCAGATAAGTCTGAAAGTGAAGTCCTTCTTTATAAGAAGAGACAGGGAAAGGACTTAAACAGCTACACTGAGGTTCCTCCAAAATGGGAATTGTATATGAACATAAATACAGGCTGTGATAATCCGCACATCTTGTATGACGTTAAAAACTAACGATTGGAATTGCATCATGAACTAAGTGGGTGTTTGATCTTGACTTCTTGGCCGAGCGTCAACCGAGCTTCAGCCGAGCTTCAGCCTCTCACCCATTTCTAGGTGCATCAAGGTTTCTTAACTAACAAGGTGCAAAAGCTAAAACTCTTGCACTCAGTGTGTGATGTCTCTCTATTTTTCAGCTATATTGCTCAATCAAAATATGTAAATATTTTTCATGTCTTCTTTCAGCAAGAGAAAGAGTTGTTAATAGTTTGTTTGTGTTCTGAGGAATGATGTTGATGATATTTTCTTTGCAAATATGAATATGTAAATGGAAACGTTTGTCATACTACAGTACATTAACTGATACAAAGTTGAGTAACGGGAATGAAAAATACTCAGGATTTAGATTAGCACCATAGCAAAAACTGTTTCCTCGCTACAAATCAGTTCTGTAATTGCATGAGACTTCACAACCAAGAGCGCTAGAAGTCGATGCTTTAGTTTGATTCCATCTTCTTTGTGAATATGACATACAATAAGATGTATGTCTGTAAGTAATAAATTTAGGAGAAAAATTTGGAATGTTGGAATCTATTGTGCACTGTAAATTAAAAAAAAAACAAGAGAAAAATGAAATAATCCTTCAGAAACATGTAATATTTGCACTAGATTTATGTGGCTCCTTTTTTGTTTTCTCTTGTTTACCTGTCTTTGCTCTGTCAGTTGTACTTCTGTGAAGTCAAAGGGGCTGAGGAGTTCAGAAAACTCAACAGTAATTACAGTGTTAAAATTTAGTATCTGCATAGTGTGTGTAATATAATTTGTACAGAAATATCCTACTCTGTACAGTGAAAATCTTATTTTTCTAAATATTGTATCCAATTCTCAAGAACGTATCTTCATTGAGACAAATTTTTGACGTACATGTTTAAAAGATTTCCTTTTAAAAAAATGTGATCAAAAACTGACTTGTGTTAAATAGATCCACCTATATTGCAGAAAGCAGACGTTGTCCTACCGGACTTTTCCTACTTCTGTATTTAAAATGTCAGAGAGTAGAGATCAAGTTGTCCTACCACTGTATAGAATGTGTTTTTGATTTCTGTGCTGTGACGGCGCCAATGACGACTAGTCAAAATGGCGGACTAGCCGGGCCAGCCATCGCGCTTCTTTCCCCCAAACTCTTCAATCACAGAATGCAAAATCGCGCCTCGCGAAAACAAAAACGTGCTATATCTCCGAAACGGTTAAGAATTTTTGAAAACGGTTGAAATTTTCGTCCCGTAAAATTTTGGGCACTACTATTGAATCCTACAAACGACTAGCCACTTTTTATTCTCAAATTTTGAAAATTTGCCAAGTTTTTAAAAACGTGCTATAACACATTTTAAATACAGAAAAAGGAAAAGTCTGGTAGTACAAAATCTGGTAGGACAACGTAAGCCACCTCCTATATTGGGTTGTAAATTTTTCCTTAAAAAATTATCCTATCCAGGCAGGAAGAGAAGAGAGTTAAATGATTGTTGACTTGTTTCATATATTAATTTTTTAAATCGAATGTGAATCATTATTATTGCAATACCTATTGATTACCAAGTTGATTAAATCAATATGACACAAACATACAAGACTCACTGAGAGTAATTCTACCAAACAAATGTATTTTTGATTTTTTAACAAGATATTCACATGGAGAAATCTTACTTGTGCATTCAGACACTGATGAATTTAAGTTTTAAGTTCATTGAATTGGAAATTAGTGGAGCAGTAGTGATACTGTTCCATGTCGCGCTGTGCTGATACAAAGATGTCTAATTCTTTATAACTATCTAGATGATTTTTAGCTCTTAATGTGAACTTCAGAGCCAAGTGTCTGTGCTACGACTATTTTTAATATAGGTAAATTCAACATCAAAAACTCATTACAGCCAAGGTTACAGCGACTTCAGTAATTCAATATCAGTGCGATAACTCTTGTGGACATTGGTACTACTTCCACTCCATAACTGAACTGATCAGGAAAATTGCAAATTCTTTTGTGCATCTTTGAGTATGCAAGTGCTCTGGATTTGATATACGGTCAACAGTGGTGAAATACATTCACTATTCTTATCCACAAATCATGTGTGACAGAAGATGCTATGCACTATCCTTTAATCACTTGACTTGATAGAAGATATAAGAGGCATGAAATAAAAATAAAAAATGAGAGGGTTCTTTTATATGTAGTTTAATTCTGAAAGCAGACAGGCGCTTTAAAAATATTTCTTTGAATTATAAATAGTAGACACAAAAGACAAAATATATAGTTTGCAATAATAAGTAGAAAAATACATTCAGGTACTTTGGGAGATTTTTAGGGATAACACCCCATTTTACACTAACACACCAGAGTATTTATAGTTCTTTATGTGATTGAGCAGTCTCATGAGTAGCCTACAAGTAATAAAAATTAGATGCCAACTCACATTGTGACACTGATGTTACTTTGAAAACAATCTGATACAATTGTTCCAATTCAACGACAAGGTACACACCAGATGTGTTTATAAGACTACTTCATTGAATTTATGGCCATCATCAATGATTGCACAATTTCATTAATATATACTACATTTAGAACTCTTCGGCGAGAGTTTTAAACAAGGTAACTGTGTACAATATTCACAAAGGTTTCCAATATTTTGAATCACCAGCTCAATATTTTGAATCACGAGCTTACCGGAAATTGCACAAAAATTTGTGGGCTGGGTATGATCAGCCCAGCAGAAGCTAAGAATCTGATTTTTGAGTAAGTCACTAAAAAATAAAATCGAGTGCACGAAATTTTAAAATTAGTAATCCCAGGCAATAAGCACAAGGTAAGTTTAAAAATATAAAACACAGATACATGTACACCAATAATAACACAAAGAGTCGCATCACTTGAAATAACCAGTTACCAAGACAAAACTATCATATTTCTGTTCGTATATTGGCTGCTGACACCAAGGGAAGTTAAAATTTAAGTGTTAAAGTAATAAAAAGTCTGAGTTTTAAAAAATTGTTTGAAAGGTGAGATGCATACAGCACATTTCTGGAGATAAAATGTGCACCTTACTGGGCCATTTTGCATTCAACATTTCAAGCTTAGAGTATAACAGTAATGAGACTTAAAGGTAATTACATTATTTCACTCACAACTAATTGGACAGGAATGTATTAATACCCCATACACACTGAAAGAAAGCCACAGAAGTTTACACCAATCCTGAACTCGGTAGATATCACAACATCCACTGCCTTATAATAAGAGTGGCATCTCGACAAAGTAAACAAGGAAATTTAAAGAAAACACGCATTTCACTTGCAGAGACGCAGAAGATTGCGCCTGCTTTCTCGACTGCCTATGGCAACTTGACGCTTCCTATGCTTTACAGACACTGGACATGGCTTTTCACCATGAAATTTACAAAGACATAGAACACAGAAATTGTACTGACACCCTCTTCTTGTACAACGTGCAGAGCGCTCAGTTTCTTTACGAGATGGTAATTTGCACATGGGGCACTGAACAAGCGTTTGACCATTCTCAAGCTTCCGGCCCTCCTGAAAAGTTAATAAGGTGAGAACGGTTAAAGATCAATTTAAAGAAGAGTACTAAGGATAGTTAGAGTAACTAGATTGAAAACAGAAACATACCTTCAAAAAGAGGTTGAAACGAACTTTACTGGGGCTGACGGGTGGACTCTTCGGGCTTGGGCTCGGCAATGCAACTGTTCTACTCAAATTCTCAATAGCCATCAGTTTACCACGGTGTGAAAGCTCACTCCCAAACTCTTGTTTCTTAGATAACTGTAAATTTAAAATAAAACAAAATTAACAGAAAATTTAATATAGAAACAAAACAGTAACTGACATTGAGTGCATCCAATTTAACTATGCACACCTGATGCAAATTTTCCTTGATTAGGTGTCGCTCATCCACAAAGTCGTTTTTCCGCTGAAGGGCTGGAGGACAGCTCTCAATCACATTCTTCCATGATTGAGAAACCAAGCAGGCCCGACACAAATCAGCAGGCTCCAAATGACCAAGAATGGCATCTATAACTGGTTGGTGTACAGAATGCTTTCCTAAGTATGACACGAAGTCCACCGACTCTCTGCCTACAAATGATGTCTGCATCAGGCTCTGTGTGGTTGGGTAGTTCCCTAAAAAGGGTCGCTGAAACTCAGTTGTTGCAGTCCTCCTACTTTGGAAGAGATCTCTGGAGGCTAATCTGCTGGAGGCTCTTCGGCGTTTGGTTGGACTCTTTTGAAAACTTGGCCACTCTACAGGAGTACTGAATACTGGACGGGTATTCTTGACATCAGCAGTAGCAGGTGTACTTTGCCACAACTTGCACTCACTTTCAGATGTCACACAAATAGTTGGAATACTTTCAAGCTTTTTAGGACTTACAAAGTTCACTGATGCAGGCACATGGTTAGTATCACAATCAAATGTAGAGCAAGTAGGGTAAGATACAATCAAATCTTCATCGGGATCATGAACCAAAGAATCCCGAGCAGAAGAACAAAAGCTCTCAGAGTCCAAACCAGAATCGGGAGAGGCTTCAATAACTTGCAGTAGATTAACATTGACAGATGAACACTCTGATTCTACTAATGACGGAGAATAACTCAGTCTATTCTCTGGTGTTAGAAACATGCTTCCCCTCTTGAGATTCAAGCTGATCTTCTCGTTACCAGAAGGCAAACTTCCGGCGGTTGAATTCAAGAGCTCCGGTGAAAAAGCCGATGAATTACCACTGTCTTCACTTATTGTGACTGAAAGGAGTTTTGAATGATTCGCATTCATGGGAGTCTTAAAGGCAAAGTCTTTGCCTACGACATGACAGTCTTCAGCAGGCTCACTAGTATCCATCTCAATGTCATCCATCTGAAACACACGAAAGGAGAGTTCACTGACAGGAACAATTACTTAAGAGCTCATCCTACATTACAGTACAAATGAGACATAGTAAATGATAAGATATTGTTGAAATGTGTATTTAGTTACTCTGATAGACATAGCTCCGTATTTTCGAAAAGAAAATTAACTGTGATATCGAGAAGTGACGTATGGCGTCATGATGGTTATGTCAACACGCATGTCAACAACTTAGATTTAAGTGGAAAAAGTTACATTCTGAACCATAAAGAAGAACAAATGATAACCACAGGAATAATGTAAGGAACAGGATTTAAAAAATTCTAGCGTTGATGTAATACTCACTGCTTACACGAAAAATAACCAGAAGACACTCTGCACGAACAATAAAATTTCAGGCAATAACCATATAATATAAATTAAAAATCAAAACTGGACTATCATAGCATGGCTTTCTTCAGTACCGTATAAAAAAGTTCAGACGAGCATCAGTCCTAAATGCCGACAATGCCAGGATAAGCTACAGGATACGACTATCCTACCCCAACCCTCCCACTGAATTTGAATTTTCAAAATACGTTGACGGGTGGGGAGCGGGAGTGGGGGAGGGGAAGGGGAAGCCGGCGCGCGACATCCCAAGTATGAGAAAGTTTTAAGTACATATCAAGCACAACATCACAACGCAAATTCAGGTTGTTTAAATCGTTGAAGCAAGACATTACTTCATTTCGAAGAAGAAGAATGAATGAAAAAAAACAAGAGTTATTTAGTGTAAATTTTTACTTTTCGGAAGTAGGTTATTTCAGAAGATTCAAAATGTTGCAGTTTTTGTGACTGTGGTATGAAAAACTTGTCACCCGCGATTACTAGTTCGGTTTAAAAGTAAAAGCACTCGAGGCGACTCGAGGTCGAATGTAACAGACGTAAATATGCGCTTCTTTTTATTGAAACTATAGCCATTTGAATCCGAAATTATTAGATGGTAATGGAGATCTTATTTCAGTACCAGTACTAAAACATCTGGCTCTCCAAACATGTGAATTAGTGAAGAGTAATATAGAGGTTTCCATGGACACTTTCATGGATTTTGAGTAACTATATACGATATAATATGGTTACATGTATGTATTAAAAGTATTATTAATATATAGTACAACAATATGATATTGACTTACCACCAAATATAACAAACAACAGCAATGATAAAAATTTATAACAATGGTCTTTGGTTGCATAAGTGCTTATTATCTTATCAAGTATTCAAAAATATAGTAAGAAAATGCTCATAAGGACAATGTGAGCTAATCTAACATAATGTTAATAAAATATAGAGAATACTGAATGACTACAATGGTAAACGAGGATTGGTCCACTTCAACAAACAACATCCCTAGACTTAATTTTGAGATGATTGTTGTGATTGAACAGCATTTTCCACTAAAACCGTGAGATCATTGAGACGCTCGATATTATTTCGTTCAACACCCAGCTTTTCAATCTGCAAAAGGATGAGAGCAAAAGTAAGAAGCTTATCTTCAAGCAGAGAAAAACCTTAAAAGCAGTTTAGGAACAGAGAACAAACCTCTTCAGCGAAACTATTGACATCAATGGCAAGCTGCATTCTAATTTTATCATCATCAGTGAGGCCACGACCTTCTGTTGAAGTCGACTGCGTACCACGTTCTCTCATTTTCTTCAGGCGCCGGAGGCTTTCCTCTGTCTTTTGGACTGATGTAAGAACATCAGACACACAAACATAGAACCTAGTTATGGAACGGAAGGTAAAAGAAAAGAGCAAGTGATTTTTATTTTAGTTTAAGTCCAAAACAACTTTCACACATGACTGATTTTTAAGATTATCTGAGAACCTAGTTACTCACTGACAAGTGATTGAGGAACAAATGAGCGTCAACCATTCTTGAAGTTTTACAGAATGTACAATACTGCCATAAGTTTTAAAAAAGTCAAGCAGAGGTGCTAATATTGCATTTACATAGGAACATGGTTTCGTAGGGACATCACGGTTGGTCCTCCTGAAGAGTCTTGGAATGTCACTCACTTGGCGCAGAGATGCAGCACTGACTGCAGTTACTTCAGAAACAATACGTTCTGTGACAGCAGGTAGCCGAGATAGCAACAGGTCTGCGGTTTCCCTGATGCTTTCTGCAAAAAAAGATGTATGGCATTAAAAAAATTTCAAATCTTCTAATATTTAAAAACATTATCAGAGAAATCTGAGGATGATTCACCTCTGCAGAGATCAGTGTTTGACTTGGAAAGATTTTGAAATTTTTCCTGTGTCATTTCTACAATTTCCGGGAGGGAGGCAACAAGAGACTCAATATCACAAAACAGCCACACTAGAAAAGCAAGCCGATTTGAATTTCCATCACTTGACCATTTCTGGAAAAAGGAAAATAAGAAAATTGTTAATTAAAAACAAAAGTCTAAATCACAACAGATACAGATGTTGTGAAACCACCACTGTATATTGATGAATACATGCCTCATTTACTGCCTCCCCAGTCCATGAATGGTAACGTGAAAAGATCTGAAGAGTAAGCTTCCAGAACCTGACCAAAGTAGATGCATAACATAGTAAAAACGTAAAATTGATGCCAGAAATAGAAGAAGAAAAATTAACAAACCTATGAGCCAGTTGAAGGAGGAACACATCGCTGCTCCAACATTGCTGCACAGCCAGCCACAAAGCATTTGTTGGAGACAACTTGAAGCGTCCATCGGCAGATTTGACATTTTGAGTCCATCTGAAAAGAGCAGTCTCCAGATTGCCTCCAATTTCTTGAAAGCGAATTTGGAAGTAAACTGGTAAATTCCACAATTGTATGAATGTCTGGTATTGTGGATGCTGATGAAGTCTCTTCACTTCAGCTTGAGACCCACATTTCTGTTCAAGCTGGCTCAGAAACTTTTGGGTCTCTGAATAATTCTGGAAAGATAAATGTCATGTCAAGTAAAACAACAAACAAAATGCCCCCCCAAAATAAATAAAGGCGAAACAAATTAATATCAGTCATATTACCTGGAAGAAATTGTCAGGATTGCCTGGAGCAAATATTGAAGACATGTGAAGCTCCAGTCGTTGCCCCACTTCAGGCCAATAGCTATTGACTATGAAAAAGAAACCACTCACAACTGGAGGTCTAGAACGAAAGGATACCAAATTTACTGTTATTAAAGAGCCATCAGAATGTAAAAACTATGCGTAAATCAGTCATGTATCTTTACCTCTCTCGATGCAGTGTGAATTCCAAGAGTTCTTTCATGTGATTATCAATAAAATTCAGCACCTCACAATAGACACCCTAATAAAGAAAAGAATGTGATTCAATGAAGGAAAAGGTAACATTTTTTTAAAACCAATTGAACAATGATAGGAGGGTGCCAAATATTAGTTTCAATCTACCTTCAGTCCCTCAGGATTGGATTGTAGAGATGCCTCACTGATGACACTATGTAGTTCTTTAGCAACCACCTGTTTTTGGAACAGTTCCTCAGCTTCTCTTATTTTACCAAGACTTTCATAAATACACAAACATCTCTTCATAGTGTTAGGATCAGGTTTATTTATACTTTGCAAAAATAAATTAGACAAACTTTCCATCAAAAGTGATTCGATTTGTGACAATCGCTGAAAGTAAAAGGAGAGTTAGTTGAAAGAGAACAGCAATTAAATTACGAAAAAGAAAAAGAGAGAAAATTTAGAATAAAATCATGCAACCTGCTTGTAATCATCAGCAACTAAATCTTCACAAAGACTTATTCTGAAGTGTAATTGATTTAACTCTGACGCTATGCGTTCAACAAGATCGAGTCCAGGATAATCATTAGTTATTTTCTGCATTGACTGTTCTTTCTCCATTTGACCTAAAACAGGAGAATGTACTTGAGTAAAAACTTTTTTTGAAAGAGATTGGTTTGAGAATCACAGCAGATGAACAAAATTATAAGTTTAACCTGAGTTTTTAGGTTTTGGCTGAAGTGACGGAAGTTTCAGCAACGCACTAAGATTCTGAAGTGATTGCTGAACATAGCTGAGACTGTGTAAACTTCTTTTGGCCTTTTGAATAAAGCGTTGTTTCTCAAGGCACTGAGATACCTCTTCAATTGCTTCATCTAAGTTTGACTTGACATGCTATACATTTTTTGAAGAAAAATTATCAGCAAATAATACCACTTGATAAAAATTAGTACAATGCTCTGCGATATTCTATTCTTACCCCGACTTCTTCTTTAAGTTGTCCAAGAGGAACTTGAATCTTGATGATTGCTTTGTCAAGGCCAATGAGATTACTTGACAAATTAACAAAATCAGCATAATCCTTATTAATAAGTTCTATCATAGCTGAGCGCAAAACTTTGAGATAAATCCCTAAATCATCCCTCATTGTTTCCAGGTTTGCATTTCTTCTCTGATTTTGAAGAAATTCATCAACAGAAAATGGAGTCTGCACACACACAAAAAAAGAGAAATTAACAGTGAAACAACAGACTTTAGTTGGGTTTTGTGCAGTTTCATGCCTTTTTTTGCCAAGCATGAAGTGATGAAAGGCTTACAGCTCTTACTTCTATCCTTACTTAGTTCTTTCTATCTTCACTCAAAAATGACGGTTATGCAATATAAAAAACTGTATTTAAATATAAAAAACAACAAAAAAACAGCAATTTAATGGGAGACAAATACTGATAATAACATCTGACATTTTTCGTTCGTGTAGGTTAGGAACTTGTAATTTAGTACACATGTATTGAATTCAACAGCACGAGCCTGCTTACCTTCATGAAATCATTTTTGCTGAAGCAAAGGTCCTTAGGGCCATCTGGCAGACTTTGCATGTCCTTCTCGGCATCCATAATTTTGAGTGGCCTGAATACTTTGGCGTAAGAATTAAAATCTGACGGCTCCACGGTGTGACGACTAGAGCAAGCGCTGCCACAAGTCGTCGTTAGCAACACACATGTCAACAACTCGTATATACCCGCCTGCGAAATCAAGATAGATAGAAACAATTTTAAGACTATTATTCTAGAAAACGAAAATTTTGCGTAGAGTTGGAAGGATAAAACACCTTTTTTCCTTCAAATAGAATTATAGGCAGATGTGTGTTCTTACTGTTGGCAACAGTTGGTTCCCGCTCAACTTTCATTTTAACTTCGCATTTCAAGCGTGCTCACTTGGACTCTAACTTTCTGGTTTCCAATGTTCATGGCAAGGATTACAGACAGCTCGACGTTTTCTTTATGTCCCAAAGGGAATAACAACGGACTAAACACTTATGAGGTTCGTAGTAAGTCCAGCTGTTGTTTCTCTGTAAGAGCTTGGGAGGAAATATCGATTTTCCTGAGTGGCCAGTTTTATCGCTCGATATTAACGCCCATCTCACCACCCTCATTCAGACGCACTTACAAATACAGCCCCTGCTAGCAAGCCGCGCTATCGAAATGTTGTTTCGGAGCGCAGTGGGTTGCCTTCTCTCTGAAGTCGGAGGCCAATGAACAGCCCGAGAGATCCTCATCCAGAACCTCCTCAGTGACATCAAGTCGCACCGATCTTCTGCCTTTACCTGTACGTGTACCTGTACCCCA
>CABIKL010001736.1:0-14352 GCA_902196195.1 Aptinothrips rufus
GCAGCTTGGCTCGGCGCAGCGGCCTCAGGTGCAGGGGTGGAGGTGAAAGTGTTCACTCGGGACGAGGCGAGGCGAGGGCTGTCATTGTCCCGCTGGTGAGCGCCTTGCAGCTAGGCAGCCTCCAGCGCCGCGCGCACCCCTGTGGAGCGGGCGGCCTATCCAGCTCCTGACCCGCCGCCAGTCTCCATCGCTGCCCTCCTTCACTCCACCCGGTCGGCTTTGTGACCGCGAAGCAATGCCTCAGGGACAGGGTGTCTAGCGATCTGGAAAACATGGAAATGTCAGGGAAAGTTAGGCTCTAGAAGTTTCGGAAATATCAGGATACTCCGACCTCTTACCTGGAAAAAAATATAGAAACAGCCTATAAAGAAAGCAAATATTGTGCGGATTTTAACTAATTAGTGCATTTTTCTATCATTTAATAGTTAACTTTTATTTCTTCTTTCCCATAATTTTTTGACAAAATATGAAATATTTCAGTATTTACCATGGTTAAGGAGCTAAACTTCGGTACACATAGTGTCTAAATGCGCCTCAAAAGCGTTAAATTAGCTTTCAAAAATCATGAAAAAAATTTGGCTAAAATGCTCTTGAAAACCTGGAAGTATTGAACTTTTTTTTAAGGGAGTTGGGGGGAATCCGCTTGACACTTTGAGCTAATAGTTGTCCTGGCCGAGCCCGCCCTGACGCCTCTGCCAACTCTGAGCCGAGCTACGCGGAGCTACGCCGCTCGCCTCGCCTTCTTTGGCGGCTCGCTGCTGCTGGCCAATAGGCTGACAGTTGTCTCGTCTCGTCCTGCCTCACCCCTCTACTTGTTTCACTTTTAAATCGTTCGAGGACCGGTCTAGTTCAGATCGCGGTTTGCTCTGACCATGACTCGGCGTTAGCGTGCTTGAGGACGTGCTTGGGATGTTGAATGCTGACTGTTCTGCTTGTGTTGTGTTGCCTGCGCTGAAAGCTGGACGCCTGCTCCGACTACGAGGGTCGCCGCAAGATCCGAGCCCGCCTCCGAACAGTCATGGCCGAACAGAAAGGTAACTGAACAAGCTTGCAGGCCTTGCAGGCCTTGCAGGGCGTCATGTCCTCTCCTTGGCGTGCAAGCGGCACTCACAGTGGGGTCTTGTTTGGAGAGCCTAAAGGGAGAGAGCCGCTCCCCCAGTTGTAACCCGTGTGTTGGTGTTCGCAGCCTGCGAGAGCGTTGTCGCCGCAGCACGCTCCGACGAGAACCGATCGGTCGACGGAGACACGTCGTCAGCGTCCTCTGTCCATGGTGAGTCCCTCCTGCTTCCCTACCTTGTGGAACACTTGAGATCGTCCCTGCTGCAGCAACAACAGCAGCAGCACCAACAACAAGAACTACAGCAGCAGCAGCAGCAACAACAACACAGGCCGACACCGAAACCAAGGAACGAGCACCTCTCCGCAGCACAGCAGTCAGGGCACGCCATCGAGGACTCCGGCACCGAGTCCGGCGAGGACCTCCGCTTCCTGGCCGCGGGGCTCCGGGACTCGATCGAGCTCCACCGCCAGGAGTCGTCGGCACAGCTCGCCGAGCCGCAGGGCGGGGCGCAGGGCGGGGCGCAGGGCCAGGGCGACGAGCTGCTGGACGACGTGCAGTCGGCGCTGTCTCGCCTCGAGCAGTCCCTGCTGCAGGGCGTGGTGGGCAACGAGAAGGTGGAGCCCGGCCGGCGAGAGAACCTGCTGCAGCTGGTGAGCCGCCTCAAGAACTCGCTCGGCGCCCCGCAGCCCCAGCCCCGCCAGCAGCCCCGCCAGCAGCCAGGCCCCGGGCCGGGACCCGCCCCCGCCCCCGCCCCCGCAGCGCCTCCAGGACCCGCCCCCGCCGTCCCGCCGCGCAGGTTCGCGAACAAGCGCAGCCGACAGAACCGGCACACCGTCGGCGTGAGCCAGGAGGAGCTCGCCGACGCGCGCCGCTTCCTCGAGGAGGCCCAGGCTCGCGCTCAGGCCGCCAAGCAGGGCAAGGAAGTGAGTGCCGCCCTCCCCGCGCCGCACCCCGCACCGCACCCCGCGCACGAGACGCAGGACGAGGTGCTGCCGCTCTCCGTGTCCCTGCCGCTCACCAGGCCGCGCTCGCCGTACAACCTGCAGAAGCAGAGCTCCGCCGGGGACGTCCCCTCCGGGCCCTCCGGGGCGCTGAGCGCCTCCACATTCCGCGCCTACCGCCCCGCCCACTTCATCCCCAAGAAATTCTCCACGCCGGCGACCACCCCCTCGCTCACCGCGTCCGGCTCCTCCATCGCCCAGTCCGAGGACAGCCGGCGGCAGAGCGTCGACAGCCACAGCGCCTCGTCCCGGGCCCAAGACAAGAGCTCCTCGCTGAGCAGCATCGGCAAGAAGCAAGCTGCGGCCTCCTCCTACTCGTCCATCGGGTCTCAGTCCATCGAGGACGACGACGAGGATGTAGAAGAGGAGGAGGACGAAGAGGAAGAGGAGGACGAAGAAGGTGTCGAAGCGGTACCTCTTTCTGGAAAAGTATACAAAAGGCATTCTTCACAGGAAGCGAAAGAAAATCCCCCAAAGGTTTTGGACAAAAATGCAAATCTAGTTGTCTCACCCAAAAGTGATGAGAAAGACTCTGATATTTCAAGTAAAGATTATGACCCCAGTAGAAAGCTTTTTACAGCTGCTCAGTCTGTCAAAATCGCTGTCCACAAAGCAGCAATAAACAAACAGATTTCGGTGGAGGAAGACAAACGGAAATTAAAGAGGCTCAATAGTGAACCCGAAAATGCCAAAGATGCCCAAACAAGTGAGGAAGAAGACGAAGAAAGTGAAGTGACTGAATCTGTTGATGAAGAGACTGAGGAAGAAGAAGATTATTACGACGTTGAAGATGATGGGGACTATGTTGGAACTGTGGCTCAATCAGCAAGGAGCAACAATTCAAACAAACGTGACGCTGAAGAACTTTCAAAAGGTGTCATAAGAAATCAAACCTTTACAGTTCAGCCAACGGAAAGCATAATGAATAAAATTCCGAAACCAAATCTTGACTCCAAAACGTTGGCAAACGACCAGAAGGTCTCAAAACAACAGCAATCAAAGCAGAACCTGTCTGATCAGCCTGTTAAAAAAATCAGCCAACCATCGCAAATTACTATGGTGCAGAACCCTGTTTATGTGGAGGAGAAATCTGCTAGATATTCAGAACAACAGTCAAAGATTCCACAACAGCAGGAAAATCTTCCTCAAACTAAATCTGAAAATAACAGCTGCAATAAAAATCAGAAGGCTGTTACAAACCAGCTGGCACCAAGACAAAGTACTGATGCCGACAATACAGATACTCAGTCAAATGCATCCGACACATCTGACACACTTCATGGTGAAGAATCTTCGGTGTCATCGGCTCAGAGACTGTTGAAAATGGCCACTAATGACCAGCCCAAGGCAGGAAGTCGCTTTGCAAATAGGAGCTCCAAGAAACAAAAAATGAAGAGAGCCAATACAATCGATATCCCGAAGCCTCTGAACTACTATGATGTCGAGGAAGACACAGATGCCACATCTGGTGACGAAGTGTTCCACCCAGCGCAGGACACTAATTCTTCAAGCAATGAGAAACGGGCGGCGTATTTAGCCTTGAGGGGTCCCATCCGAATCACACCAGATGCTCAAAAGAATCAATCACCTCTTCAACAACCAAAGACAGAGAACGATCGTAAATTCCTGGCATTTTTAGAGCAGCAAAATGCAGTCAAGAAAGGATCTTTATGGTCTGGGTTTGAAGACCAGAATGCCAATTCGAATTCTCACACTGGTCACCAGTGGAATAGCCGATTTTCAAACATAAAAACCACATTTGAGAAGCCAGGTGTACAGACAGAGCAACAGAATAACAGGTTCAATCAGCCTCATGATAAAAATTTACATTCTGCTCGCTCATTTTGGCAATCAGCTGATGACTCAGCTACACTGAAAAATAAGCCTAATGGAGCAATAATATCCCATGAGCCAAAGCTTTCAAAACAAGCCAGTGTCTTTCTCAAACAGCTCCATGAGCAGAAGGAGCAGAGTCAGACTCCACCCAAGCTGCCATGGACAGCAGATCATGCTGAAGATACTGTTGTTGTGGGCTCACTGACCGTCCCAGCCCCCGGCAGGAAGGTACCATCACCATCTGCAGCACCTCAAGGACCTGTCAATAAATTCTCTCATGCCCCATTGTCTGCTTTTAAGCCCATAGAGAAGAAGGCTCCACCCTCCTCATCTCATCCCATGTGGGCCAATCCGACTTCCACAGGGAGTGTCAAGCAGCTCGCTGCAAAGAAGTTTGCCCAGCCTCCGCCACCACCAGAGAAAACAGTTGTGCACACACCTAAAGGAGTGCATGTCCATCAGCATCGAGGGAGCATATCCTTACCTGTTCCTGCTGAACCAACGTCTTCCCCCGTGAGTCCAATTTTACCATGGAAGAAAGATATTTGTCATGGTCACCATTTGACATCTACATTAGCCAAATTTGAATCTCTCTCTTCTCGTGAGACGTCCCCCCAACTAATGCCTGCACCTGTGTTGAGGAGTCAGAGTCAAGATCGCATAGCAATGCCAACTACATTGAGCATCCACAAAAATCCTGCACCAGCTCCTCCACCAAGGGCTTTCATTCCCACCCCATCTACAAATGCTGCCCAACCACGAACTCAGCACTGTGTGCCGAACTCAAAACCAGCTCCCATTTTACCTGCACTTAATTACTCGAATGAATTTAGCACTCGGCCTGGATTTGGTCATGGTTTAGTTCATAGCAAATCAAACCAATATTTTCCCACCAGTGATAATTACATGACAGGAATGATGAGAGAAGGAATGCAGTGGCAAAGTTGTGAATCTGATTCTGAAGAATTGCACCCCACTGACAGCAAGCTGGTGCTGAGCACTTTACAGAGCAATTCTGACTTACCCGAAGGTGGCTATACCTCACCCAGTCGCACTCCCACATTCAGTGCAGGTGTAACTGTGAGACAGTCAGTGTTTGGAATCCCTTCCAGTTCTCAGCCGATATCGCCACCACAGCGTCATATGCACACTCCTGATTCCTATACCTCGCCCCCACCTCCGTATGTGGCGCCCCAAGAGCGGCCGAGAAGCAATAAGCCTCATACACTAGTCCTCCAAGATGTGGTGAGCCCTGGGGTCAATCTCATTCCAAACACTCCCGAGCCAGAGGAGCACTCCGCTGCAGTTGCAAGGGTGATGGGTGGAACTCAATGCCAGAAAGCTGTGACAGTGTCCAACAAGATGAGACACCGCTATGACGATGATGGTGGTAGTGGAGGCTTGACCTCAGCAGCCTTCAACCTTAGCTCGGTTCTGCATAAATTTTCATCAGAAGAGGAAACATCCCCTAAACTGAGACAGAAGAGTAAATCTCCAAAATATAGGAATGCAAGTGAACCAAGTCCAAGTGCCATTGCTGAAGCTTCAAGTTTGCACAGCAACGGTGGGAGTCCCATGACTTCAATCAGGCAATCTCCAGCTGAAACTCCATATTCCAATCAGTCTCAGAGCCCTCTAGGGTCAGGATCAGACTGGTCAAGTCAGCACCCCAGCCCTGTTCCACCTCCAAACAAACAATTTAACAATCAGTCGCCATACAGGCCTGGAAAACCAATTGATCCAAATACAGAGGCAAGAATGCAAGCATCCAAGAAAAATACCGAAACAAGAGTAACAGGGAATGACAAAGCATTTAATCGACCCCTTTCAGTCACAAGCAGAAGCCGCACGTCATCAACAGATTCCCTCATCACCTCAACAAGTACGGAAGTAATGCATGATTCTGGTGAATCTGTTGTCACCACTCGACTTCAGATTCCTGTGAATAAGGTGCAAGACACAATTCAGAAGTATCAGGCTCACACCCAAATTCCAGATTATAGAGAATTCCAGGTTGAAGAGCGAAGCCCATCCGTGTCACCAAATCCTGGCAATGTTTTACGCAAGTCAGAGTCTTGGCACCAACTTGCTGCTCAACAACAAGGCCTGTCCCGTCGTCCTCAAAGTATGCATGGTGGTCAAGACTTACCTCCTCCCAATCCAAATCGGACCCCTGCTCTTCCAAAAGCAAAGTCTAGTCATAGTCTGGCATTCCCTAAGCAGTTTGAAGCTGCTATTAAACCTGATGCCTTACAAGTCAAACAGAAAACAGTAGAACAGTACTTCAAGAAAGCTGATTCAAGTGAAAGTTTTCAAACACAGAGCACCAAGATGAAGCAACAGATAACAAAACGGAGTGCACAATCTTCTCTCTCCATCTCTACGAAAAAACAGAATCTTCATGCTTGTGAACCTCTGACTCCTGTGGAGGTACTTCTAGTGGACGACAACTTAGAAAATGTGGATGAAGCATTTGAATCATTGTTTGCCTCCAGCGTTGGAAGTGATGGTAGAACTTTGTCTAGGCAGACATCCTCTGAGGGCAAAGCTAACTTTAACAAGAGAAGATTTTCAAAATCAAAATCATGTTACAGTGCCAATGTAACCAGGACTAGCGGTGTGCAAGGGGGCAGTGCCGTAAATAGTAGTAAGTAAAACTATTGAAGCAGAAGCACAACTAATTGTGAGCCCTAATCGTTTTATGAAATCTTTGAGATGCTGTTTTCACCCAAGGAAATCATGTAAAATGCTATATCATTTGTCATATCTCTCAACATAAGTAGATATTAACAGGCCACCAACCATCAAACTTGTTTTTCTTTTTGCTTTTCATTAACTTCCACATTTTGTAACATTTTTGTACTGTTCAATTTTGCTAAGAGTCTGTAAATTGTTCTTTTCTGTATTTGAGATGCTTCCGATAGAAGATTAACCACACCTGCATTTTTATGTATAAAATTTGGTCACTGTATAGTCCTATGGGGAACCCCTTGTTAAATGTTATAAAGTGGGATCCTTTTTTAGACTGATAGCTAGCAATTAACAAAGCAACTGTTTGACACTGGGTGAATGACAATTTGTCATTTTTTAAATAATTGGCTGGCTCTTAGTCTGAGGGTGGCTGGCTACTGGGCTGGTGTGCAAGTCAGACCCCAGAATAACAGTTGCTGCCAAGTGGCACTGCTGGCATTGGCACTGGCACCCACCACCGCTGCTGTGGCTTGAAGGTTTTGATAGCTTGGAAGTGGGAAGCCCAGAGTTCGTCTTGATCCGCCATGGGGGAAGCATCTGTGCGCTGCCTGCCTCCGGGATCTTCTTCTTGTGAGTTAAATTCCCTGCCCTCGATGGAATTTTGATTATTGGTGTGACCTATACATACAACCATTAACATGCCCTTTCATTTGTTAGTTGTTCTGCCTTGTTTAATAGTTTTGCTCTCTTGCCGAATTTTCTAAAAACTGTGCTTGTGCAACAAATTAAGCTGTGATTTCTGCCCCACCTGCTGTTGTTTGTGCCTTGCAAATGACTGAACATGTCCTTGTCTTTTTTTTGTGTAGTTGCATTCACTGTTTTGTTTAAGCTTTTTACTCTTTAGTATACTTTCTTAAGCTGATGTTACAATCATCATTTCAAATATTTTTAGTGGTAATGATTGCAGATAAATAGAATTTGTATCCTCCAGATATTGATTGTATCATCGATTCACATGCTAGATGTAAATACATCATGCTTTCATAGTCTTAAGTATTTGTAGAATGTTAAGTTTTTGAGCGGTTACTCTGAGTAATATCGCATTCTGTTATTGTTTCATTCCTTCATAAATAATTATTTATATTATTATTATTATTGTTGTTGTAAAGCAGCCTTATAAAACACCTGGCTTGATTACAGAATGTTTTCTGGCTTCTGTTCGTGATTTATAGGCATCAAAACTAGCTTTCTGAATTTTCCTTTGTGTTTTCTAGCTGTGCTATTAGTTCTTTCACAACCCGTAGCAAATGGTATTCCTCTGGCTTTGTTCTGATTGGGAAGATATTTCAGTATGAGTTGCAATAATCTTTCTCATATTGTAGAGTATGTATTGGAATAATCTTTCTCATATTGTAGAGTATGTATTGGAATAATCTTTCTCACATCAAGGACAAAAATATATTTTTTTGTGTGGTCTTTGAAGTGAGTTCTACAGCTTAGTAAGTACTTTACTGGTGATAGAGCTCTAATTTTAATGTGAAAGTTATTTTTGGTGTCCAATGATCTCTCAGACTACCAACAGCCCTTCCATGTTTCAAGGTGTTAGTACGTCACACACTGTTGGTTGTCTTTTGGAAAGATGCCAGGAGTAGGATGCTTCCTGCTTGTCGAGTGTGTGTGTTGATTTTCTGTGAAAATATTTTAATTCACATGTTTCTTGTTTTCCCTTACTCCTTCATTCTTTGAATTAGCCATGTACATATGAGTAGTCTTCAGACTCCTTAACAACCTAAATGTGATTGTCCTTCAATTTAATTCAATATTTGTTTAGAATAATATTGCCATTTTTGATATTTTGGAGGAGGATTTTGTATTTTCTGTTCTTTTTTACTCAGTGTTTTAAGTATTCATGATTGCCATTTTCTTTGGTTAACACCATTATTCTATTTTGAAATTGGAAAATAAATCTCTTTTCTTTGAAAGCATAAGGTCTGGCAATCTTCCTGATTTTGAAAATAGATTAAGAAGCTTCTATCTCATGAACTTTGTATTTATTTTGATATCTTCATATGAAATCAAGTGGCAGTCATTATTTTGAATCAAATTGTTTTAAATTGGTTTTGTATAATGCTTTTTTTTTTTTAAAGAATTTTCTTCTCTTTTTTCAGGGAAGAGCGAGTCGCTTAACAGTTCTACCTCAACAGATGGTAACAAAACCACACATACTGAAGGTACAGTGTCTGTTCCTTTTTCATACAGTATTTTAATACAGTAGTTAATTGAAGGCATGACAAGCCATTCTGATGCATTTGTCTTTTGATTTTAACAGTGAGGACACAGACATCTCATTTCAGTTCTACAAGCAGCATGGCTACTAATAAAGGTACCATTTCACCGAGCTGTTTCTTTTCTGTTCATCGATAAAAAGTATCATTTTGAAACTTAATGCCTATTTTTGATTAATTGATTTTCAAATTGCAGGTGCCCCCACAAAGCCTATCTCTCCATTTGCTAAATTCCAACAGCTGGATCGCCAAAACTCGACTTCAGCTCCGAGGTACGTATCATCAGCACTTTAAATTGCCATTTCGCTAGGGCAAACGGTTGTGGTCCCTTCATGTGCTGGCACTGATCATCCGCCATTATTTCTATTAACTACTAATTATCACTATTGTCATCTTAAGTCCGTATATACCATTCATAAACTTTTCTTAAGTAGTGTTCCTGTTCCTGGAACTCTGTGCTATTTGCAGCTCTTGAAATTTTTTTGATTGTCATTTCTACTTTGGAAACCAATTTAGTAGTGACAGGCTGATTTTTTAAAAGAATGAAAGAATGTACAACATAAATAATGAAATAAATCTGTGGCAATTTTTAATATGCATACGTCTTGCCATGCATTGAATTCACTAACAAAGTCTACTACATCCATAGGGACTTTTCATCTTTTGTGATTGGTTTTGGGGCTCTCTAATATAATCCAATATGACATAATACAACTCTGAGGTTCATGTGTTGCTAATCAAGGATCTTATCAAAAGATTATATTTGTTGTATCACTACTTTGTTCTATGTGGGTGTGGTGAAGGAGAAACCAAGATCTATAAGAGTCCGTATTGTGCTTCAAGAGACATTGTTGTGTACATTTTGCTGGAAATTTAAGACTCTGTTCTGTGCTGTGCAATCTAAATAAATAGATTCACTTAGCATTCAGAATTTTGATCTTTCTCACTAGATAGCGACGTGGCAAGAGGGAATGGTTTACTGAAGAAAATAAGCCAGATGCTGAAAGCAAGACATAAAAAAAAGTTGCATGCTTGTTTTTTTTTCTTTATAATTTTATTATATTTATCACATGCTATATATTCCAAGAGGAGAAAGTCAGTTAATCATCTCCCATGAATAACTCTTAGAGTTTCCTGCTCTCACAATCAAATAGTATATAAAAGTAAAAGCCCTTATAGGATTCAGGCAGGTCATAATTGTGGCGTTTTCATTTTATGGCAGCTCCCCTAAGACACCCGGTACGCCTGGTGCTCCGGGCAGCCCAATTTTTAAATTCACCGACCCCAAGTTGGCTCGGTCTGCATCCAGTGTCAAGGACAACTTACTGTACTGGTGTCAGTGCAAGACCAAGAATTACAAGGTACAAACGGTTGTGCTTGTTCAGTGTGGTGAAATTTTGCTTGCTAGTGTTAGGGATATGCCTCTCACTTCACCGCATTGGCAGATTGTTTCAGCATACCATGTGATTGTAGCTGCTTTTCAAATTGTTTTCTGGTTTATGGAAGCACCAACTGAAAAACTCACATGGCACCTCCAGTGGGCCACTTTCCATATGCCCTGCTAATATGCTGTCATGTTGTGTGATGTTTGCTTAATGTGTGAACACTCATGCAGGTCAATCAGCAGCACAGATGAGCCACTTGTTCGCACTTATGAAATCAAATCTTACGAAGACATTTTGTGTTTCTGAAGTTGTGTCTACCATCTTTTTTTCCCATTTTTTACTTAAATAGTTTGATTTAGAACCTTGATTTATAGTTCAGCATGAATGCATGGCTTTCAAATGGTGGTTGTGTTGAAATGCAATTATGTTTAAAGGACAAACCTGTGGATGTCATCACTGTTTATGACTCATTGGAATTCATTTTCATTATTATCATTTGTCTATCATCTGTTTTTGTTTTTTTCAGCACATTTTAGGCTCCAAATAATCTCTTTTTCAGGTCTTGTATTCATCAAGTAATTTTTTAAGTTTTGTTTTATGAAGTTAATAAATTTAGTTTGTTTTGGTTTGCAGAATATCAAAATAGAAAACTTTTCTGGCAGCTGGAGTGATGGACTAGCTTTCTGCGCACTTATCCACCGCTTCATACCTGATGCCTTTGACTATGATGCCCTTGTACCTACCCAGCGTCGCAAAAACTTTGAGCTGGCCTTCCGTGTTGCTGAGTGAGTCGACATCTCAGTTTGTGAAAGAGTATTGCTTGCTTACTGCCTCTTACATTTTTAATTTTTGAATTCCGTAACACCAATCATTTACTTTCTTCTAGGGAACGGGCAGACATTGCCCCGCTTTTGGATGTTGAAGACATGGTGATGATGAAGAGACCAGACTGGAAATGTGTCTTCACCTACGTCCAGTCCATTTATCGGCGGTTCAAAGACGAGGACTAAGTACCCTCTCTGCACCTCAAGCACAGTTTTCCCTGGAACACACATTATAATCCTACAGTGCATCTATCAATGTTTTTATTAGTGACTAAAATTAAATTAGGCATCCATGAAGAACTGCTGCTTATCAGTGCAAATGCTGTGATAAATCCAAGCCTTAGATTGCCAAGTAGTGAAGTCTTTATGTCATTATTGTTTAGCACCTTTAACATTTACCAAATTGTGAACACTGGTGCAGGACCATCCCTATAAATCCACTTTTTCTTTCTGTCTTGATTCTTGTTAGATAGAATTTTCATTCTTTGCATCTAGTCAGTCCACTTACATGAGTATGATTTCAGCTTGGAAAGTGCTGTGATTTTGGGCCTAGCCATGCTATCGATGTCTCTCTTTTCTACAAAAATCTTTTTCATGTGGGTAGTATTCAACTTAAAAATTATCCATCATTTGAATTTGAAATCAAACAGATCTTTATGTTCTATAAATTGTAATTCTTGTGTAAGGAACATTCATTCGCACTTTGTGTTTCAGTCTCTGGGATAGTTATTTGTATTTGAGGATTTCACGTGTGAACTATGATTGTTATTTATTGCCATGTTACCTGTCTATTCATCTCAGTATTTCTCTTGTTAAGGGCAGGGCATCCAAGAAGCAGTGTATCAGTGCGCAGTAGCTTTCCCATCCTGTAGTTTTAAAAAAGAACTCAGCTCCAGTGTGTAACTAGCTTTGCTATGTAACTAATTTATATAATTTTGATTGCTGGTACTTCTTTGTCTTTGTATTTTTTTATATGAAATATTTTTATATGTAACTACACAGGTGTTGTCATTAATGTAGATGTTTTTAATTATTTTCTATTCTAACAACCATGAGAAGTAAAAAAGTGAATGCTTTTCATCTTCAAGTAAGAGTTTATGGTGCTTGATTTAAACATTGATTGACTCTGTTGTGCTTTCTTCATTGAGAAAGGTTAATGCCAGAGTCTAATAACTACATTGTTTGATCACAACAGATTATGGTCCTCTGTCAGCCATATGTTAGTGATACATTGCAAAGCCAGAGAGTTAGAAATATGTAGTTGGTTTTATGCATACAGTTCATGCAAAAATATCTCTCATTTTTCATCTTTATTTTAAGTTCTTTCGTCTTAACTAATTATGCTCTCAGAATGTACTGAATGTTGAAGGCTGCATTAACGATCGTCTAATTGATTACTATTCTAAGAGCTCTTGCAGTTGTCTCATTATTACTTTATTATTTATAACAGCACACATCATCTGTATCTGATTTAAGATTAAAATACTTGAAATACAACAGGCTTATATTACATAAATTCACAATCCTATGAACCTTGGCTGTGACGCTGACTTCACAGCGTGAACTTGCCTGTGACTCACGCTAGATGGCGCACCGTTCTTTCGCCAGGCACACGTGCGCGTGGGTCCATGCACGTCCTGGAAAGATCATAAGCAATCGATGATCTCTGCGGGGGCCACCCCCCGAAGGGCGGGTGAGGAGGGGGACAATAGTACGCATTCCGATGTGCCACTGATAAAGTCCGTCGAGCGAAGTGCTGACTTCCGGGCGGAAGACTAGCACCACCATCATAAAGAATATCATTGTTCGAAAATGTACGTGACGTGCTGTCCACCTCATGGGGCGCGGGCACAACTACGAGATTAAGATAAAAAGCGGCAAAGAGCATCCGACCGCAGATCTCCTGCTCAGGGTTCTGTGATCACGCTCTTTGGCGACGTTCATCTGTACAGCAAAGGCTCTGGTCTGGTACCAGGAGAACAGGAGGTTGCCCTGCGAACCAGTGCGGCAATATGATTCCCGCCTCTTATGGAGTAGGGTCCCGAGGGAAAAGACGGAATTCTGGGGAAGTCCAAAGACATAATTTATAAAGTTAAGTATATATTTAATAACATATTTATACTTATTTTTATGACTTTTGAATAAGTCCAATTCAGTACATAGTACATATATATTAAGTCTGGTGAAGAGCAATTTAACAGTAAATTAAAAACTGACTTTTCAAGTATGTAGAACAATTGTTTTTCTTACAGTTTTTACATTTTTCTTGTAGATCAATAAGTGCCACCTCTTGTAGCCACAGTCGTGGTCACTGATAAAAGTGACTAACCATACCGCATCCTTCCAAGGTAAAGTGTAACGGTGCTGTGCTCTCAAAGGAAAGCGCTGCAAAAATGACTTCTTTTATTTTTTAAAAATAATTTCGACCCTGTGGTTTTGAGGATTTTTCTCCTCAGTCTCCGTTTTGTGTCGCAGAGGCTGTTCACATAATGGCTTTGTGGTAGTGCTATTCCATAATTGCTCCTCACCTGACCCAAAGATTAGATATACAAAAGCTTCACAAATAAAAAGACCTACAGTCGTGAGGAAAATTATACGCCAGGCAGCTATAGTTTGCTGTAAAAATAATTAAAATTTAAAAAATATAAAAATGAAATGTAACTGATTTATAGGGCCCTATGAACTCACGTTTCCATGGGTGATCTGACCAACAAATACAGGAACCACAAATCCTGGTATAGTAGCAAATGTGTTGGTTATTGCCATCAACGTTCCTGAATATGGATCGGAAAAAGAACATTAATACTCTGAGAATTCTTTGTTAACATCATGAAATGACAGTGCACGTACCAGCAAAGTTCGGAGCAATGTCTATGTGGTTGGATAAAAAGCCAGAGAACATGCCTCCAACACTCATTATCGCCACGGACATCAAAACCACCACAGTTGACCTGTCACATCCAACAATGCACACGGCGAAGAGACAAGCAGCCGGAATTAGGGAAGCTATGTTTGGAAATAAAAACAAGCCACATCAGTACATGAACCTCGAGGCAGAGGAAGTGTGACTCTGACTCCACATGATGTACCTATGAGAGTGCTTATCTTCCTGGAAGTTGAAATGGAAAGGAATCCACTCCTCTGAGTCTTTTCCCAGAGTCGCCCGAGAAACAAGCTGAAAAACCACATCAACAGGAAGGGCAGGGAAGACAAAGCCGCAATCTGGAAAATTATTTTTTTTTTTTTTTTTTTTTAAAAAAAGAAAATTGC
>CABIKL010001737.1:0-14350 GCA_902196195.1 Aptinothrips rufus
TAAATTTAAGAAAAGAAAAGGAGGGAATGAATATGATTTGACATAACTTCTCAAAGTGTGAGAAAGTGTTTGTTTCTTCTGTCATGAGAAAGCATATTGGTTGGTTGTTGCACAAGAAGTGATAAATTAAAATGATTGATTGTGAGTATTGCAAGGCGGCTAATGCAAGTAGAAAACAATCTTACAGTGATAGATAAATACATGCAAAGATTGAACAAATGTGCATATGTAAAAGTTTGTTTTTCTTATGAAATGAAAGAAAAGAACCTCCTCACCTTAATGTTTTGTATGCTATTGGTGAACAAACTGCAGGTATTTGTTCAATTCTTTTGTGGAATGTAGGCTTTGAGCTAGGAATTATGTTGTTATTTTTGTTTTCAAAGTAGTAGTTAGTTTGGTGACATAGTTATCCTTGTGGCAGCATTTGACCAGCAGGCTGGTCTTTATTGCCAGTGTAGTGCATCACAAGGCCTTACTCGAAAGGAGGGGGAACAGTAATTTGTTGTAATAAAGTAGTTGCATCACATTGCAACATGTGTGTGGTGAAATATATTGTAAAAAAAAAACTACACACTTATCTACTCTTTTTAGTTTGTAGTATGTATTGTTGATTTCAACGACCTATTGGTGTGTTTGATCTAACAATGCTCTTACACAAATTTTTGTTGTTCTATTCTCTTTTTCCTATTTCTTCCTCTTCCTCTTTTTCTCTGTTTCTGTTACATTATCTGTTAAGTGATAAGCCCTTAAGCATCTTTACTAATGCTGTGGTTGTTCAGGAATCTAGATGAAGTTTATGTTTTTATTAGAAGTTTCTTTGTTCACAATGTGCAAGAAAATGTACGAATATACTTACATGTAACTAAAAAACTATGCATGCTAAACTTGCAATTCTGTGTTGGTTTGTCTTAGTTCACAATTGTATGAAACGACAATTTTGTTTTGAAATTTGTTCTTGTGAGTATTGAAGGACCTGTGAGAGTTATCAGCATCATTACTGTAGTGATATCATTTGTAATTTGATGCAATATTCTAGTTGAAAAATGCTAACAAACTAGATAAAATTTTAAAGCTTTTGGACCAACCTGAACATGCTTTTGGTAAACTTTCAATGTTAGCAATGTGTGGCAAAATGTGAGCTCTGTTAGCTAAATAGAGATCTAGCGAAAAAAAATAAAATAATTTTATAAAAAAAGATTATTAAAAAAAAGAGGAACCTTAATGCTACGTATTCAAACAAGCTTAGTTAGACTTTCTTCTCTCATGACACACACAAAAAAGCGAGTACGCTACAAAGTTTTCTAAATGACGCATATTCAACTGTATTTTGTTAGCTCTTGCTAAGGAAATGTGTTGTTTCTCAAGGCACGACCTGCTGTTGTAAAATCTTTTCGATTTCATAAAAATCAAAGAATTATCTGATAAAAAAAAAGGTAGTAGTCTCTAGCACATGTTTCCCTTTGGTTCAGAATATTGTGAAGCTTCATGTAAACATTGTGCAGTCAGTCAATAGCCAATATAGTGATGCTACCTCATCATTGAGATTGTGATGTGATTGCTAATTTCTGGCCTGTGAGTTTTCATTGGCATCTTTGAATATGTTGGCAGTACTTATGGCAGTTTACTAATTTTGAGCTTTGAAGAATTAACGCTCAGGTACCATTAAAATATGTGTACCACTTGCAAGGTCAAACATTTGGCTATGCCTTTTTTTGGTTGTTTATATGCTTTTGTGTAAATCTTAAGCATTTTAGTTAACTTATCTAATTTTTCTTCTTGTTTTGTGGTTTGATATTGTGCAGAAGTAGAATTTGAAGTATTCTAAGGCTGGGAGTCACAAACTAAGCCACTACCTTAGTGGTCTCAATCTCACTAAGAGCATGAAATTTTTATGAAAAATCAGTGTGTGACACACTATAGAAGATGCTTTCTAAACCATCTATCAAAATTGGTTTGGTATGCGTTTTTCTTTTGTTTTAAAGTGCAGTGATTTGTTCACACAAATATGTTTCCAAGGCTTTAGTATGTGGTTTTTGCCCTGTTGTGCTATATGGTTGTAAATATAATTGTGACACTAGCTTCTGCTTTGAGAGTATAGGAACTCCCATCTTGTTTGGTGAGAAGTAGCAATAATAATACATCAGCAAATCTGATTTTAAGAAAATTTTAAATTGATTTTCTAAAATCAGGGAGAGAAATTGCCTTCATGTCTTCTCTATATATTTGTCGCAAAACTTGACTTGCTCAAAGCATTGTATCAGTGTGAACTAAGAGAACAACAGAAACGGTTACTATTGTCTCCATTGTAATAAAGCAAGCATTCTTTGCATATTTCCAAATGATTTCTTTAAGACGAATGTCATGGTTTCATGTACAAGTTCTAAGTGAGGATCATTTATTGTTTTTTGTTTCTTTTGCCAAGTAGGTAACTGTTTGGATAAGTCTAAAATAGAATGTATTTTGTGGGGTCGTTGGATTCAGCTTCATTTGGTTTCAGTGCCAAAATGAATTTCCTACATCAGGATTTGAGTTCTGCTGGTTGGATGAGCGCTCTTTCATGTTTCAAACCTGGACGATCTGTCAAGTGTGCAGGTCGTTCTTTTCAAATATGTTAAACATGTCTCCTGTACTTAAATCTTGTTTTTTTCTAAAATTTGTTATTACCTGTTTCTGACTTTACCTTTGTGCGTCATAGCATCAAGCTTATGCCAGTGGAACATGAAAGGAGCATTGAAATTTTAGTTGGAACAATTATATAAAATATTTCATAGTCTTCTTTTTACATCAACAAATTTTATAAATTTCCTGTGTCACTGAAATCTCACATGGCTCCACTTCCCTGATAAGAACTATCACAAGATCAGCGTCACCTAGCTTTGTAGTTTTAATCTTTTACCAAAGGTAGATAAGTTCAGGAAAACTTCAAAACTGTCAATAGGTTTTAAACTTTGGTTGGTTCATTTCATATTGTAGATATATTGAAAAGTTTTTTTCTTTAGACCTGTCATCTGTCTGTTCAGATCTGGTGCAGACCCATGTTAATTTACGGAGATTGCCTCTTATTTATTGTATGATAAATCAGGAGAATTTCTTTATCTGATTCCTGTGTTAAACTTTCCTCTACTGTATTGAATTTGTCTCTTGAAACTTCCTCCAGTTACTTTTTCTGAACCTGCAGATGCAGGAGTTGAAAGCTAACTTTATCTGATCCCAAGTTGAAGTACTAATAATTAGATGTGTGATCAGTTTCAATTCTAATTGCTTAAACAAGATCTATATGCATTAACAGATGTATGAAAGGCCTCCCATGAATTAATTTTAATGTCATGGAATATTGATTCATATGAACTCTAATGCAATTTGTTATTGCAGAGTATTGTCACATAGAGCAGTTATAATGAGGTGTCAAGCTACTCATCTGAATTAATTTTGTATTGACCTTCATTTTTCAAATCCAAATCTATGGATGTTAATACTTTCCCTCATCCCTTCCTAATTAGAAGCTGTGATGAGGGACTTGGATATCTCATTTATGACAATGCATAACTGGATATGGAACAATAACTTGATTGTAATTCTTTGGAGGATTGCTCTGCTCAACAGTAATAATGTATTATAATTGTGTTGAACAAGATCATCTCTTGACAAATAATTTCCCTTTTCATTTATGTTTGAGAATTACGTGACGGTGCTTTGAAAAATCAGAAAGGCCAATAAGAGTGGAGGTCGTATTGCTACGAAACAAATGATGATTTTGGCCTTGAATGAAAGTGTATGCTTTTTGCAGTACCTGTAAGTCTCTCATTTCACAGGGAAAATGTATGGGTATTGTAAACCAGCTAATTATTTAAAAATAAAAATAAAAATTTATTTAAAAGCACTTTAAACTAAAATTATTATGTGGTGCACCAAAACATAGTTATTAGCCAAGTTGTTTTAATTTAATTAAAGCAGAGCTCACTGATTTGTTGGATTTCAGATATAGTTTTGTGACATATGAGAATGAGTTCACCCTAAGAAGTTCAAAGATTTCTTTCGAATGCCTGTAATTTTGTAGGGGCATAGGACAAGTAGATGACATTCCAGTGTTCAGTCAAAATTATTGAACCTGTAATTTTGTGTTATCAAAACTTTCTCTTTGAGACAATTGTTTTGTGAATTTGGATATGTCAAATAAAATCATTTTAAATTGAGTACACCTGTTTCCGTCTTAAAATATTCATAAATATTTTCCCGAATTTTTTTCACATTCACCGTGTAAGCAGTTGTCCGGATTATCTCAAGTTGAAAGAGACTGGTTCTTCGTCCATCATCCTAGCGACCTACTCCTCGGTCTCGTCTTGTCAGCGCGCGTACTCTTCCCCTTGTCTCCCCACGCACCCTAATTTCAGTTTGAGGTGATCAGGCGTCATTTACCATTTCGAATTTACCGAGAAATGAAGTGTCACTGATGTACCTTGTGAGATTTTGATTGTCATAATTCGCACTTTTGTACTTATGTTTCTTCCCTCTGGCAGACTACTTTCTTCACAGATGTCTCTGCGGAGGAATATCTGCAGGCGGACCAACTGTTTTCTCTTCCTTTTGACATCGTGTTTTGCTTCGGGTGAATTCCGGAAGCGGGCAGTGTTACTTCATCTAGCTCTAACCGATTCCAATTATATTTATTATCCTATCAGCACGTGCCTTGTATAATTGTGGTGTCCTTCACGAGTTAGCCGCATCTCCCAGCTGGTGTCGTCTGCACTTGCATGCCACCACCGCCACTCTCCTCCCCACCTCAACCCTCTCCCACCCCCTCGCCCTGCCCGATTCTCGGAGCCGGCCGATTCCTGGAATCCCTTGCCAACGGCTCCGAGTTTCATGTTGCGTGGCCGCCTAGCGTCGTCTCCACGGAGAACCCTGCTTTAGCATTGGTGAGTATTTTTATTTCTTTGCCCCGGTGGTTCTTTCAAGTCCTGGATATTTTTTTTTCACTGATTTACATTCCCGGAAAAAAGCTGTGTCTTCAACAGCGGACCGCGCTTTGTGCACCCCTCGCTCTTGCGTTTTCGTTTTCGCTTTTTGTTCGCTTGGTCTTCTCAGCCATGTTAAGATGCGATCTCGTTCTTTTCGATCTGTTCTTCAGTTTTCTAATGCCCGAGCTTTCTTTATGGTGAGAGAACCAAGAGCGAGCGGAGTTTCTAGTACTCGTTCTCACCCCCTGTGAGAACTTTGTTTTGCAATCCCCTGGCAGTGTCCTCGCCGTCTGATATCTGATGAAACCTCCACTCCCCATTGCTTTTAGGTAATCAGTTGCTCTCGCGACATGGATTACGGATTGAACTTCAGCCTGTCCAACTTCTTCTCAACACAAGCGAAGAGGAAGCAGCAGCGGCATGAACAGCAGTACCATCTCAGTGCACCTGATTGGAGATCTTCTTCAGTTTCAACTATGCTATCACGTAAGCCGTTTTCTTCTGCCTCCCTGGGACATTTTTCTGATTACCGTAAACCTTCTGCTGACCGGTTCGTGAACAATTCCAACCAGTTTCAAAAAAAAAATTATCCCAGAGTCAGTCAAATACCTTATTTTGGACAGTATCGTTCAAATGCTGCCTGCACGAAGGACACTTTTTGTGCTGCGAAAGTGTCTCTTTCATCTGGGCCTAATTATAATGTCAACTTGAATCGACGTCAGCAAAACAATCAGTTGGATAATTACTGTGTTCAAAAATCGCACTGCAAACCACTCCTCCAGCCATCAGAGAAATTGTCTCATACCAATTTATCATTTGCTGGTATGTCTTTGGAAGATGATGAAACTGATCAAACACACAATGTTCTATCAACACTGGCAAATCAACTTTTAGATGGTCCTGTTGTGGACATCAAGGGAGCAGAATATAGTGCACCACCAAGTCATACTGATTGGTCTTTGGAAAATGAATCAATTGGTGAGATGGCTATTAAGCTAGCTGACCTAGCACTCTTGGATGAAAGTGTCTCCAAACCTGTTGTTAAAACTAATGTGCAACAGGATGATAAAGGTCCTAACATTTGTGTGCAAGTTGATTTTATGACTCGTGTTAAGAACGCATCTAAAGCTAAACCAATGCCAGAAGATGCAAATCCAGAAGGGGATCGCAACAGAAATATGAGCCCAAGCTATACTCCATCCATGAAGAACAGAGTGAGAGGAAACTCTATGCCTCACCATGAGAAAATGGGAATCTACCCTCAGAAATGTACTATCAACACATTTGAGAACAATAAATACAAAGAGAACACCAAGAGTGCCCCTGGGAGTGGACGTAGAATGAAGCCTGGATCTACTTACTTCAAAGTCAGTGGCGATTCTACCTTCTCTAGGAATGTCGGCACCAAAGCTAAACATTCTGATTCTCATTGGAAATCCAAGTCACCTGCTGCTTCCAAAGAATTCAGAGGTAAATTTATTTTTATTCTGTCACAATTGCCGTATAAGCATACAAATAATTATTTTTTTCCAGTGATAAGTTGTATCTAATGTCATTATTTTATCATCCCAGGAGTTAAAACTTGGATGCAGCTTCAGGCAATGGATTCCAATTCTGACAGTAGTTTGTCATCTAATGATGTGCCCTATGGGTATAAGGAATCCAATGTTCATCATTCCTCTGCTGGTGCATTTAAATGCAAGTGTTTTGGAAGTACCTGTATTAAGCCCCTGTTAGGCTCTATCTCGTTTTATTTAATGTTATTTCTCATCTTCTGGTTACAGATAATTCATTTAGCAAGCCAAAATGTCAAGGAGATAATATCTTCCAAGGAATGGAACGTTCTCAGCGCCCTCGGAAATCTATCAGCAGTAGCAGCAACAGCAGTTGCAGTGGTGGACGTTATAAGCACTCAGAATGTGTCTTCTGCAAAACCAATGGAGAGACTGCTGAAATGTACCGCAGCCATGTTCTGAAAGACGATCAAGGTCACACTGTATGTCAAGTTCTGCAGCAGTATATCTGTCCGCTGTGTGGTGCTACAGGTTTGTACCATTTGCTTCCAATCATACTACAATGGTTGTGTAATTAAATTGCTTTCGTCTGTTAAACAATATATACTCTTTGCAGGTATTAATGCTCACACTGTCAAATACTGTCCCCTAAATAATAACCCACCCCCTGTGGCAACGATGACTACTTTGAAATCCATGAGATCTTCTACTGGTAGGAGACGTTTTGGACCATGTTCTGGCCAAATTCGTCGAACTCCATTCCATTTTAACCAGTACCTGCTGCCAGCCTAATGCTTCAAGGTTAACAACATTTCCAATTCAAAGTTTTTAATGTATTCTGCATGCTTTTATGATGTTCACCATCAAATTTTCATAATTATGTACTTTTTATTACTGCTTCTCATTTTTTATGTCTTTAGTATTGTGTTAAACCTAAGCTTTTTTTCCGTTTTTACTAATTGTTCACATTCAAAATCAGTTCTCCTGCTGCATTGTATGAAATTTTTCATTCATCATGTCAGAAAAACAGTGAAATCATCTAATCAAGGTGTTATAGTAGTTGACCAGAATTGTTAGTTTGACCTAGGTACTTCTGAAGTTAAATGTGTGGCAATAGATCAATTCTTTTTCAGTTTAGGATGTATTTGACTCTAACCTTGTTTTCTTTGGTACAAGTTTTTATTTTTTTATTGCATGTTTTTTATTACATTTTACATTATTGGAAGCATGTACGTTTTTCAATAATGGTACTTTTGAACTAGTTTACCGCTGGATATTTGTTCCTGTTGTGTGTTCATTTTAATGTTTTGAAATTTTAAAGAAAACATTATCTCATCACCTGTCAGTTAAATTGGTTTCTATTTTGACCGTGTCACTCTTTGCATTTTATAATACAATAATGTTATGTTTAGATCAGTTGCTGTCAGGTAATTTTTAATCATGCTCTTCATTCTCGAAAATATCACGTCAAGTTTAGTATTGGTCCTCCTTTCTCAATTAGCTGTTTGAAAGTACAAAACAAAACTATAAGATCAATATTTTGAAAGCACAAAGCTAATTTCTTCTGGTTTGATTGTCTTTTCTTTGTTTGCTTCAAGCCACAATGAGCTTATAATGGGTTATGGATATTATTTGAGCCTCAAGAACGAAAGGACAATATGAATTCGGTATTCTGATCAAGTTTTAAAGTTTTTAGTCATCTTCCTCCTTTTCCTTGTTTGTAGCAAGCAAAGACTAATTTTAATCAAATCTCCTTCAATTTCACTTTTCTTTTCCTTTTCCCCCAATTAAATACAGTTAATCAGTGAATGATAATGCTTAAAATTCTTGAAATTTGAATGCAATGCAGATTTATTTTTTATTTTTAAGAACTTGTCTGTGACTTTGCTATTGATTTGTTAGTGGTTAATATGAGATATCACTACGTAGTAGTATTTATCTTAAGACCACACCTGTAATCAAAGTTTTCTAGTTATTAATTAAACTTATTAAATATGACATAATCATAGATTTAGCACATTGACAAAGTAAATATCAACAAATGACCTGATATATTGTGAAAGATATCAGATTATGTGAATGTTCTTCACAGTGTTGCGTGTGCTGTGCAGCTGTCTCTTATCTATGATTTGTTGAACACAAAGTGTTCGAAAAATTGTCATTAGTTTGTATGCATTGAATCATCTATGCTCAGTATTAATAAATTTTTGTTCACAATACTACAGAACAGAGTCTGCCTTTTACCCGGAATGAAATATGAAGTGTAAACAAATAATGGGATAACATATATTTTTTTAAATTATGGCATAATGCTACAACAGTCTTGTTTTACTAATGCTCGTATTACTAATGTTAAACAGATGCCAATACCAAATGCGAGCAGAAACATTACAGATATGAAAGTCTCTGCTGGGAAGGGTTCAGTTGGTGATTCCTCTGGGAAAGCATTCGTAACTCGTATAGTGAAACCCAATGTCCATCCCACACTTGTACCATTGACCTGTCAAAGCAAGTAATTTTCAGTAATACACTCAAAACTCCATATAAACTTCGAAGTACTTCCAACAACTTTACCTTTTTCAAGAAATCTATATTTTTCCATGTATCTTCCTTGATGCCATATCCATCCAAAAGCAACAGTGCTTGGTACTGTGCATTGAAACATACTTTGGATGCGAACTGGACGGGGGCGTCTGCAAAGGGGGGGAAATAATTAGAGGAAGCGTGGTGTAGCATTGTTAACATCCTATATATCACCGCAACATTGCTGTTCAAAGCGTTGTTGATCCAAGATTCACCTGGTTGGGATTTTTTTATGTCATCCCATGTCGTATTACATCTGAGCTGAACTGCTGTTAGGAATTCCTTTATGGATGGCTTGGACTTCAGCAGCTGTAGTTCGCTCATTACGTAGTACAGCCCAGACACAGCCTACAGGGTCACAAATCTGGTTAATATTTGCTCCAAATGTTCCTAGCTTCGTGCTTCAAGAGGAAAATAGTTTTAAATTACCACAAAGTTGGTCTGAGTGGAGTGAGCAGATGGGGCAGAGAAGCAGTCCCTACTGCTGAACGTCCTGCGGCAGTGATCCGTGTCCAGCAACATACTGATCTGACTGCGGCACTTCCCTGGATCTCCGCTCCCCAACAAGCTGACTGTCATGTTGGCAAACTTCCATGGAACAAATTAAAAAGCTCAGAACATCGCATGATACTGAAAGATGGGGAACTGAAAGGCAGGCAACACTTCGACCGTAACTTTTACGAAAAACAGAAAAAGAAAACCATTTAAATATCTTGACAGTTACTGCAACGTTCTCAGCGTCCTAGCGTGGCACTTCCCCATAGACGACTTGAGCTAAGCGGATTTCGAAGAAGAAAATAAGAAATGGTGTCAAGAACATGGCGGCCGTGACGTCAGAGTCCGGGCAAGCGGGGGTGAGGAAGGAATGGAGGGGGTTGAATCTGACGTCATGGCCGCCATGTTCTTGACACCACTTCTTATTTTCTTCTTCGAAATCGGCTGAGCTCAAGTCGTCTATCAGCTGGCGCGAATACGGAGGGCGCACCCAGTGAGAAATGGTTGGTCGATTCGATATCGTTTCGATCACCATTTCTCACTGCACGTGCGGTACCTGCGGTACCGGCGGTACCTACCTTGGCCGTATCGTCGGTAGCCGAGCACACGTTGACATAGTCCTCGAACACGTACGTCTCGTTATAGCCGATATTGTGGCACGGACTCGCGACATTGAGGACATTAGGGGAAGCAGGCCCACCCTCAGAGTCCAACTGGTCCTGGGAACAGAAGCGGCCGTTTACCACCGGTACGGTACGTTTCAATATCGTTTCCGATGGTGTTTCTTAATGGGCGGCGCTCACTTTGACCAGGAGCACCAGGTAGCGGTTGAGCAGCTGAGACTGGCCGAAGCACATGTAGCTGCGCGCGTACAGCTCGTGGCTCGCCCCGTACAGCCGCAGCGGGGTGTCGTACACGGAGGCTGGCGACGCCGTCTCGCGCAGGAAGGTGATCTGTGTGGAGGCGCCACCCAGGTCCAGCATGCCGACCAGATTTGTTGGTTTCTGGGAACATTTCAACCAACACATTGAACACAACCCAACGAATTATTCGCAGCTTTGGAAAAAGGCATATAAGTTATTTTGAGACTCATTCTGAAGCAGTCAAAACCCAAGCAGACGCAGACCAGAAGGAAGGTCAAATTCACGATGCCCAGCGCGCGTTCCAAGATGTCCAGAGAGTTTGCTGGGCGAAATGAGGACGCCATGATTTTTTCTGGCAATTTTTTACGTTTTGTGGACTTTTCTGTCCTGCTCCGGCACGTGAACGTATTTCTTTCGCTGGTGCCGGCGGTACGTCAGTACTGACCGGGAAGATGGTCCGCAGCAGGTAGTTGGCAGAGATCCACCCCGCCACGGCCTCCTCCTGACCGGAAATGACGCGCACGCTGCTCACGCTGAACAGCATGCCCTCCCCGGCCTTCTGGAGCGCCTGCGACACATTGCCCAGGATCTGCTGGGCGTCCTCGGGGCTCTCGCTCCTGTAACGTCACACGCCGCGCGCGAGATATACTCTCAGTGAGGCATGGAATAGAAAGGAAACACCAGCGTGTCGGCCTGGCCTGGTCCAAGTCCAAGATGGCGGCGACTTACTGGACGAGGCGCATGCCCGCCGTGGCGGCCAGGAAGACGGGGCTGTGGCTGCGTCTGTCCTCGGGGATGTGCTGCAGGCCCTCCGCCACGCACGGCCCCAGGTAGGCCTTCACCCTGGCCGCCGGGTCGCCGCGCAGCACCGCGCCGATACCCCCTGCAACAGGGCGCGGAGCAGCGCCGAGCAGCGCCGAGCAGGACGTGTTGTATAGGATTCCGTTCGAGAGGGGAGGCAGGGAGGGTGCAAAGGAGGGCGGGAGGGGAAAAAGAAATGAAGGAAGGAGGGAGATTAAGGATTAAGTTAAGTCTAGAGAAAGGAAGGAGAAAGGGACTGGTTGGGGAAGCAGGGGGCGGAAGGAGCCAGGCGAGGGAAGCAGGGGGATGGTAATACGCCCGGATTTGTTGGGAAGCCTGATTTCTGCACGTCTGTAGTCACCGGTGGCCTTATTGCGCCGCCATTAGAAAACAATGCATCAGGTGCTCGACGTGGATGAGCAGGTGGCAACACTGCGAAACAAACCAAGCTCCTTCTGGCTTGTCTGGAGAGCTTAATGATGAATTCGTGACAGGGCTAACGCTCTGAGTGGGCGCGACCGCACGATGGAGAAAAACATTGCGTGGCGTGGCGCGGCTCCTGCTGACTCCAGGATATCATTCCATTGCCACCCCTGGAAACTTGACTTGTGAGCGTCAAGATATATCACTCTGGAGGAATGCTCCCCACATCGAAACGATCTCGATCCGATCTGGATCGCAGCTAAGACACTGATTTTCAGACCACAAAATCGATATCGAATCGACATCGTCAGGATGTCGTCAGGCTGCTGCTACTCACCCTGCATGTCGCAGGAGTGCACCTGGGACACAACGCCCGTGCCTTTGAACTTGTCCGCCTGCCACTTGTAGATAACCATCTCGGTGTGCGTGGAGCCCGCGTCGAAGACCATGGCATACTGCAACATATTCACATTCAAGTTCATTTTAGGCTGACGTGCGAATATCGGGTAGGCAACCAGCTCAACTCGTCAGCAGTTTCATCTCCCAGAGTGACGGCGCTGGCGGATACGCTCCAGCGAGGGGGTCGGGATGGAACCGGTGGGACCGGGCGAAAGCGACCACAACGCCCGCTCGAGCCAGGAGCCAGCGCGCTTCAAGGTTAAGGTGCCTGAGCCGCGCTGTCTTGTCTTCCTGTGGAAGGGGGGGGGGGGGGGGGGGGGGCGGCTAGTAGTCATGGCGCAGACATCCACAGAGTAAAGGCACTGATGAGGCTGCACTAGATAGGTAGGCTGAGACAAGATAGTTGCAATCGGCAGTCAGCTGCTGACCTCTGAAGTCATTGCTCTGTGATTGCTTTGGACCACCTCTGCATGAAACGTAATTTATGAATAGCCCCTAACGACTTTAAATGTCCTCAGTTCCAATACTAAACATGGCCGCCCGGAAGCGACACTGCGCTTAATGTTGCTGTCAGGATTCTAGTCCCGGCGAATCAAGCGTTTACGTTACGTTTCCCGTGAAGTTATCATCAGCGTCGGCCCCCGGTTATTACTGTCGTGGGAGCTTTGAAAGCGCGTCTTGTGAAACGAGTAGAGCCTTTCGTTGCCAAGCACATCACTTCTCGTCCAATGCAGGGTACACCGTCATATAACACCTTCCTTATTCCACGAGTACACTATCAGAAAAGTGTTGTAAATTTACAAAGATTGTCGACAGTGTTTTGACGACTGGTGCTTCATAACTTTACAACCGCTTGTATCGAGTAGACCAAATCATTTTTCAGAATGCAGCTCATGACTGAAAGCTTAGTTTCACAACATTTCCAAATTTTACGGACACAAGGTGTAAGACGAAATCTCCCAAAAAGGTACTCTAAATTTACGAATATCATCGGGAACATTTTTCCAACTGATTTCTGCTCACAAATTTTCATAATTTGTTTTGCAGTGTATAAAACAGAAAAATTGTTCAGGAAGATTTAGCGGTTTCCGATCACTGTTCTGTAATTTATGTATTAAAATACATACAGTACCAGAAGCGGTCTTGGGGGACGTGCGACTTAGCTGCAGTCGTACGGCGTTTGTTTGAGGGCAAGAGGAATGCAATGGTGATATTTCTCAAGTGCCTGTCTCTCTCACACTCATTCAAACTCCATAAGACTCCTTCTCGCTCACACTACTCCCAGGCCTCCCCTGTGCGGTTCCCCGAACAAGTAAAGAGAATGTGCACAACCTTCAGGTTTGAGACCTTCAGTGAGAGGAACGCCTCGGCTGGGATTCCCCCGCATTGGTTCGGAGGAGGAGAAGCACTTCGTGACCCGGTGCAGCCAGCCGGCCCGGCACCGGCACCAAGTCAACATTCGGTATGTGTACACTAACCACCAACAGAGGAGAGGGGCAGATCAGTTAGGAAGTTCGGTGTACACATTTCTGGAAGTCCACTGGAAGCCCGCTGGATGTCCACGGGTCCAAGAGTCTGTTTTCAGGGGTTACGTTTACCTCAATTTAAGGCGGCCGTGTGCGAAGTCCAATATAGTCCGGTGTTACTTCTCCCCTAGCTGTTGCCTCGGCTGTTGCCGAGGAAGGGAATTTCTTCTTTTTTTTCCTTTTTTTTTGCAGTGTGGGGATTAGTTATTACCTTTACAGTACAGCGTCAGCTATCATGTAATGAGCGAGGGCGGTGCAACCAGCCCTCCCAACACAGTGAGCGGGACGAGCCCCTGGGAGGTAGACCACCACAGCGCCTGCATGCACCTTTGTCACAGGGTTGCCTACCCCAGGCATCGCAGGGGTTCCGCTGCGTCCAGGACGCGAGGAGGGAGGAGCAGTGCAGCTCGCTGCGGTGCGATCTGAAAGTCTAGGTGGTTCTACTCGAACCCTGAGTTGTTCCTGGAGAAACCTGAGGTGTTCCAGGTGAATCCAGACATGTTCCAGGTGAAACATGATCTGTTGTAAGTAAAACAGGAAGTACTGCAAATGAAAACTTGAGTTTTCCAGATCAGACCTGAGGTGCTTGAAGTACCACGAGAGGTGGTCCGGGTACAATCTGTTGTGCTCCAGGTGAAACCTGAAGAAGTGTTCCTGACCTGGCGAAACTGAGGCGAGGCGGGATTCGGTCCGAGCCAGAATGAGACGACTTGGTGTGGTGCAGCAGTTTATCAGCAATGGCCGGTGAGGGAGGAGGGGAGGAGGGGCCATGCCCCCCCCCCCCCCCC
>CABIKL010001738.1:0-14348 GCA_902196195.1 Aptinothrips rufus
GAAAAAAAAAAAAATACTTTTGTAAGAACGATCAATATGCAGGAACCTCTGACTTCGTGTTTGTTGAATCCAGTATAATTTTCATACTTCACATCCTTAGGCAACCCTCCCCAGTTTATGTGCGACCGGAAGTGGTAATCACTTCATCGGCAGATCACCTCGACAGCCCGTAACTATACGCGTATGGTTGTCCAAGGCGCTCGCTAGTGCCTCCTCCCGACCATCAAAGTCCTGCTCCGTCCGAATTACCCACCTGCCGCCGCGGCGCCGCGGCGAGGCGCCCTGACCCACCGGGTCCAGGGGCAGGGCAGGGCAGGGCAGCTATGCTCATGGGCTGTGATTGATGTCCCGGTATGTTTCGTCAAATATTGTGATGTTATCGCGAAAGTGATAAGGCCATCCGGAAGGATGTAGCAGATGAGCAATCGTGATAGCTGATGCTCATAATTATTCACATGACGTTTCAAAGCTCTGAACCTAACAGGAAGGGTGAGGTCCCGTTGTCTACCTTCTGAGGCCTATTGTTCAAATCTTTTTTAACATTTGCTCCCAAAAAATCTCATATTTGTGTCAAATTTGCTGGACTATTCATTGCAATTAATTCATTAATTTGAATTTCCCATACTTATATCCTAACCACTTCCTTCTTCCACGAAATGGTTGCAGCGATTTAATAGTCGTTGTCACCGACGAGAAACTGGAGTGCTGATAGTGTTGTGGCCGGTGCGGAATCACACCTCTGCTCGACATACACCGTCTCGACCTCAAACTCAATGACAAGAGGAAAGGCAAGGCGAGTGCATCGGAGAGCGGGGGCCGGGAGCGCCGCATGTTTACAGAGCAGCTCGACGCGGCGAAGTGAGAGATGTCGGTTCCGGTGATTGTCTCTTTGAAGTGCAGCGTATTGACATGTGATAAGGGTGTTGAGATGCCTGTCGTGGATTGATTCGAATACCTCGCAAGCACTTGTATTCGCCTGCCTTCATCTCGTACCCGCCCGCACTGGTCGTAGGCCAGCTCATGGCCGTCCCAATGAGAGGCTGTATCATCGGACAGGTGCGTCCGTGACTGCTGCCCGGCCCGGCCGGTCCATAGAGGGGACGTATCGCGAACGCGGGGCGGGGCGGGGCGGGGCGGGGCGGGGCGGGGCGGGGCGGGGCGGAGGAGTGCGTCGTCGGGGCAGAGGTCAATGGCGACGCGGCGCAGGGCTCCGTACTCCGTCCGAGCTTTACGACTGACCCAGAGAACAGAACAGCTGACCGTCGTCTTGTCCTCCGCATGCACTGAGCGCTTCACTAACCAGAGCGCAAGGTCGCGCACTAACAAATGCAATATATTTCTTAAAGATTATTTCTAATTATTGCCTTCAACTTAAAATAGGCTATCTGTTTTCAATTTCTTACGAATATGACATGACTTTCAGCATCCCCAGGAATGACTCATTGGGATGAGCATATGAGCAGAGAGGACTCTAATCCAATGGTGTCCTTGTGCCCCGTCATTGACAGCTCGGCACTGGGCAGGAGGACGTCGAACCTCGCCCCCATCTGTTTCCCCCGCGCGTGAGATACTTAGACTTATCCGGGATGACGCGTGAGTGTTGCCTCATCGGCCGGGATGACTGTCGGCGACATCCCATTGCTCACCCGGAGTGCACCGCCTGCAGACCACGAGCTACTCTGTCGACAAAAGAGAGCGGAACTATTCAAGTTCAGTGTGCACTGGTGCAGACCCCATCAGGAAAGCTGCGGAAAGTTTAATCATGTCATTTGCTAACATTTTTCTAAGTCTACTGAGAGTATATTTCAATTTGCAATGTTAAAACTAGTAAACACTCTTATCGTATTCAAAATCCGGATTAGCATTTCAAGCGAAGAATCAGATTACCTCTTAATTTCCGTTATTAACAGTCCTAATAATTGGTTGACCCTAAAAATTGACAATTTCTTAATACTGTTGTCATTTAAAATTACGGCACCGCAAGTTTATTGATTCAATCATTAGTGTGATCGTGAAATTAATTTCTACTCCGAACTTTAATTCCCCGCTGTGTAAGGGACTCTAAACGCAGAATGGGGAAAGCCTCCTTGACGTCGTGACATACTGCAGCCGAGCGACAGGACCCAGCGCGAGGCGCTTCAGGGTGCAGCAGGGACCAGTCACATGACTTCAGACATGACACGAGTGTCATCATTTCAGGATCCACATCCACACGCCTCGTTGAGCAACATCACACATGTTTGTGGTGCATGCCCTGCGAGAAAGTGTAATACCTAGGAGATCACTGCGCGGTAAAACTGTTCAAATGGCACTCGTTTGTCTTTAATCGCTCAACGTATAGTTTTTAAATTAATGGCGCGTTCTCGCGCGATTCGCTTTTTCCAAAGTACCGTTGGAGGAAAACCGGCGTATTTCTTGTTTAAACGAGAGCATCACGTTATTGCGACAGAACTTAAGCCAATGAACCATTTTGATGGAGTGAAGAAGCTGAGAAGAAGAATTCACCCGCCAGTATGGAGGCCACAACAAGCAGACAAGTTCATAACCCGTACTGGTACTCCACGCCTGATCGATACAGTCTGCTTGTTTTGGTCTGGCTAGTGATGCATGGTTTCTTCTTCTGACCGTGCGTTTGCTTATAAATACTTTCATGTCGATGTCTTTACCCCTCTGTAACTTTGTAGGTTAACTGTCGTTTTTCGTAACCGTGATGTGACATACGAAGAGGGTGCCAACTATAAATCTGATAGAAACGGAAGGTTTATGCCCAGCCCGTGGTGTCCCAGCAATTAAACTTTTTGCTGTTGCTTTATCGATTGTGTGTCCTGAATCGGCAAGACAAAGCAACTGCTTCGTGTGAACTCCGTTAGTGACGTTTAGAAGCGACCACGCAGCCTTTCCATTTAACAATAACATTGAAGAATGTTTTGTTTTTGCGTTCCAAAACTGATCGATGTATATTATTCGTACAAAGCTCGAATCTGGTTACAAACCGCAAGCTAATTAAATGGCCAAAGACCAACGGTAGAGATACTCTCGCTCCTGTCAGAATATTTGTAAATCAAATTCTCTAGTTGGATTATTTCCTATTCGATTGTTCCTAGTCAACCTATTTTGGTGAACTCAATGCCCTTCGCTTTCTTCTTCTAGCCTTCATCATCAGTTCACTGAAATGCCTCGTTATAAGTCATAAATTTGTCTCTGTTTTGTTCCCATTTCCTGCCTCCTGACGGTGACCTTGTTCCTGCCCCTCCAAACCTCCCGACTAGATCGGGCTCGCCTTAATTGCGGGTGGACGGTTCCATTTCGTTCCATGGGCACACAGGCTGGCCCAGGTCATGCTAATGATGTTTCCTTTTGAATGGTCCAGTGACTTCTGCTTAAGGATGGTTTAGGCACTGGTAAGAGAGGGTAGGGCACCTCCGGACGCTTTTTTTTCTTTTCGCTCTCTAGACCACTAAGTATTAATTTCAGATCAGCTTTATGACAATGTGTCAAGTGTAAACCTTCCTTCATCTGAAAACCAACTAAGGGGTTGTATTGCTGGCCCAAATTGCGTAAACTGCGAAATACCGCGACCGTGCAAGTGTCTGGAGCTGCACCGGGCCGAGCAGCCCCGGACAACCTGCGGGGCACCTCCGGACAGCAATACATTTGGCATAATGCTTCTTCTTTGCATAGGAAGAAAATGGTTGATTACTCTGAGAAATTATGAATGACCAAAAATAGTGTATGAAAAAGAGGCCCAAAAGCGTTATGTAATTAATGGACGGCCACCGCACTGGTATAAAATTCAACTGCGGCATACCCCTTTCCCCACCCTCGACTAGCGGTTATTGATGCCCGGGGTGGTGGATGGTGGATGGTGTATTCTGGGGTAGAGGAAGAAGAGGAGAAGTCAAGAAGCGCAAGCCTTAACTGATGCGGAGTGAGTCTAATGGCCTAAAATGTCTTAGAATGTTACCATTTTAACTTAACTGTCATCATTACAATCCTCCTGATCTCAATTGTTCACTTAGTAACATTTCTACCCATAACTAGAGTTGGTGACAGTTTTGTTCTGCTTGTTCACGCAATTTTTACTGAATTGTTACTAAATTCTATTCATGTACAAGAACATTACTAAGTCTGAACGAAAATGGTACTAGATATCTAGAGTGTAGGAACTCGTTGTTCGAGGGCACGGTTTGGAGAAGCTCCTACTAGTGTGACACACTTACAAAATAAATCTAAGACTAAGTGCAACGCGTTCTTCGTGTGTTTATTTTGATCGTGGAGGCTGCTGGCCTGCATGCGGCGTGACCTTGCTCGGAATTCACGGTCAAGAGACGCACTCAGCGGGTCGGGCCGGGTCACGCCGGTGGTGATGAGTCGTTAGTTTGCGAGTGGCTACACAAAGGGCGGGCCCGGCCGGCGACAGCCTGAGCCCGGCCTGAGCCCGGCCTGAGCCCGGCTCGTTGACGTAACTCTGTGCAACGGTCACACACGAGAAATAAAGAGCGCTTTTAGAAGGCAGAATGATGCGTCGTGATGCTGCGCGATGGCTCTTTTGTTGTTATTGTTGTTGTTGTTAGCACACGAAGTAATGCAGCGGCGTATGGAGGTACTCAAGAGCAGGCTGGAAGGGTTAATCGTGGACGAGTCTTAGGGGGCACGAGATGTCTGCGGGCGGTGTCGACTTTAATTGAACTTCTGTCTGGCGATAAGTTCTGGAATTTGCAGGTTCAAGTTTTAGTACATTTACAGTCAGACACTTTTAAAGGTATGAATTTGAGCTTTGTCATACACTTGTATGTGCATGACATAGTCACTATTATGTTCAGACTTAGTAACGTTTTTACTAATAACTAGAATTAGTCACTAATTCACTAATTCACTAATTAGTGACTAATTCTAGTTATTAGTAAAAACGTTACTAAGTCTGAATTAAGTGAATTAGTGACTAATTCTAGTTATTAGTAAAAACGTTACTAAGTCTTCATAAAAAGTTACTAGACATTTAAAGTGCACTGAAAGTAAGTTCCAAAACTAAATTTATCAGCGCATTTTATCGCGTGAATTTACAGCAGATATTCCAGTTCCTCCTTACTTTGGGTGAACTGTAGCGTTGTGCTCCAGAAAGAGGGAAGCTCCCTCATGTGCTCCGAGCACTGCTCTGGGATTTGGAAGGTCAGCCGATCTGTTCCATTGTGCTGCGAACAGTCGGATGCTGTACGGCTGGAGCCTTGAATCATGCATAACGTTAGCAATGACACCACTCGTCTTGGGTCGGCCCGCCACTCCACACCTCTCTCGGCCGAAACACGCCACCTCTGTTATTGACTGGTCCAGCGTATACTTTGGAAAGAAAGGATGTCAATGCCTCGCGAACAATTATGAAAACGAAGGTTCTATGCTGGACCCGAGCTCGGCCCACATCTGGCGCGGACAGCGGATGGCCGGCCGGCCGGCCAGGGCGAGAGATGAAGAGTGTCGCCTCAATCCTCACGGATGAGTCGAAGTGAGGAGACCCCTTGCCTTCCCTTCCTTTCCCTGCCCTGCCCTGTGGTACGTGACGGTCCCGCCCCCGCATTGAATAGCGCCGTGGGTTGGGCAAGCAGTGTCACCCTTTCCATCTCATGGCCAGCTGACCACACCGCTGGAAAACATCACAATAAAAGTATAGTCATTTAAATTGTTTTCAAAATTGAATTAATTTTACAATGTTCTGCCTACAATAGTGTAATGGTTTTTGCTCATCTTTGAGTATGGGCCAATTCACCGATAAACATTTTCCTCCGATATTTTAGAAATTTCTAGTGTAGAGATTTAAATCTCCAAGCTGTTATGCCTTGCAACGCACGAAATTTATGTAATTATCTGTAGAAAAAAATCAGTCTCCGCAAGAGCATGTTAGCAATGCTTTCACAGTCAGAATCGATGTCGATATTAACCTTTCGATACCGTTTTAATATAGCTTCCGACAGCATTCTCACTGGGTAATATTGTGTACAAAATTCTATTAAAGTGCCCAAGTAGATATGTCTCCCCGAATTAACCCTGCGTGTTTTCTTTTCTCTCAGTGCATTGAGAGGTGAAACCAGTGCAGATGATGAGGCGCCACGCCACGCGAGGCCCTAGTACTACTGACATTCAATCCGATATACTGCCTCGGTTGAAAGGAAACCCAAATGGTTTGTTTTTTGAAATATGTTGTCTCAACATAACCCGTGCATTCTATTTTACCCCGCTGTTGCGATGTTTATGTCAGCACTTTTAAGATTTGGCCTAAGTATTTACGTGTTGTTACTTCTTAAAGATCTGACTGTAAAATTGGTTGTCAAGAATTATGTACTTACATCATTTCAGCCCGAGCGTGCAACAAAACATTCTAGATCAATTTCAGTCAAAGCTGAGGAAACCATGGCAACATTTTGAATCCATGTCGTATTTGAAAATCCTCCCGAAGAAAAGGCGTCGCTCTACTGTTCGGGAGTAAAACTTCAATTCCAACCAGTTCCTGCCTTGCAATGGTGAGGGAATCACTTGAAGTTTCTTTGAGCACAGTTCCCATGCAGGGCTGGAGGGCGCCATCGGGAGGACAAGGTCAGGTCGGAGCTGACCTGGACAACAGTCCTCTGGACATTGACTAATTAAGATCATAATTGCGATCAGTTGTGAGATCTTGACTTCGATCTCTTCCGATGAACCTGCCAACAACTAAGTTGTGACGAGAAGGCCAGTGAAAAATAGTGTCATTGGCTGTCGCGACCTTCAAGTGCGACGCACACTCTTAATCTCTTCCGAAAATTGTCATATCGTATGGATACATAAACCTGTTAATACTTTGAACAAAGTTGACTTTGTAAAAAAGTAATGTTCGCAACAAGACCAACAGGAGCTGCACGGAAAAATTGATTTCTTCCAAGAACAAATTGAGTTGAGTAACCATGACGATTCCCTTTGGACCGAAGTTTGATCAAATCTGTTCATAGTACGAACAAATTTGTTGACAAAAACATAGGAGTGGAGAGAAAATTTTCATTCATTCGCTCTCTCCTGGCCCTTAAAATATGCCTCTAATCTGCAAACATTGAGTAGTCTCATTAGATTCCTTGCCAAGATAAATTTTTGTTGGCAACGTCGTTGATGAACACAATGCGGACCTAACTAAAACAGCGCGGGGAGATTCGAGTTGATAAAGCTTCATAGGTTGTGCGGAATTTCAGAATGGTACAAAGGATTTGCGTCTCTGTACATGATGTCAGCAGAGTTCCGAACATTTTGACAAGCTTGGCGAGATCTTAGATTTGACCTCGGCTGTCATTCTGCTAGTTCCGAGGGGGCTGCCACTGGTAGTTCGGTGTACACGGAATCGGTAATACATGGTAATACTTGGTAGGACTATAAACTGCTTCCAGGCTTAAAAACACTCAAAAGTCTCAAATTTTGCGATATTGTGTCAATTTTTCTCAAACTTTTGTAACATTTTGTCGGATTGCTGTTGGTAATACTTGGCAATGCTTGGCAATCCGGTAGTACGGTGTAGACAAGAATAACGAGAGGCAGCCCCCTGGGCTAGTTCAGATGGCTGTAAGTCAGTTGTGGACTGGGTTGGCCGGGCCGGGTGGTTCCTCGCCTCTATTCTGGAGGATCACAGCGCCGCAGTCCTGGCCGGGCCGGGCGTGAAAGGCGAAGGGCAGGCGAGTGACGACGATCGTGTTGCAGTACGGTGAGTTAGTTTGGCTGCATGCTTATTTAATGTCAAAACACACCTCCCACTCTTTCAGGAATTGATGAACGCGAGCGAGCGCCTTGCTCTCGTGTTGGCCGCACTGATAGCGGAGTCTATTGCGGCAAGAAATAGAATGGCAAGTGACGACGGTGCAGATGGCTGGTTGGCGATTTCAGCCTGGTTAAACTGGGAATGGTATGACCTGCTTGGTCTGCTCCAGAATAATCAATCATCGAATAATTTTTATTTTTATTAAGTTTGTTATGCTAATTTAAAATGATCACATTTTGGTATCAATTTGGTTTGATTATTCCTTAATCATTATAAAATTTTGTACATTTAAAAGTAGAACTTGGTAACTTCTTCGTCACAGTCCTGATCGACTGACATGAGCCAAGCTCGTTTTAATTTGCAAATGGGCTCCCTTCCTATTTTCAATACTATCGGTAATTTCGATCATATGCCGATTGTTTGTCGAACCCTGGAGTTTGCCCCAGGATGACTACAAGTTAGCCCGGGTCCGAGTCAGGCATCGTACTGCACTGGAAAACACTCTCATTTCCTTACAAACGGCTGGTTTGTACCCTACAAATATTTGTGAATAGCCATAGTACATTATGAACCAGAGCGTTTGTATTGCCGATCACTGGGTTTGTATTACAGGTAGATTGTTGTTTATAATTACGTCTTTGCAAAATGCTCACTGTTAAAACCTTACAAAGGATTTTAAGCGTACGTAATTCCAAAGCATGATTCTTCGTAATACGAAGAAAATCGTACGTTCTTACGTAGAAAATTCTTCGTAAGCTTATGTATGCTTAAAATCCTTCGTAATACGAAGAAATTTCTTCGTAAGACGAAGAAATTCTTTGTAAGGTTTATTTAGTGCTTATTGTATTACAAAGGAACGGTTTGTAAGGAAATCATAGTGAAATTCCGCTGCTATAATGTACCGTCTTCAGCATATTCTTGCACTAGGTCCAGCAGTCTTCGGTGGAACTCTGTCGGCATTGCTTTGCACAGGTGAGCTTGCGTTTCTTCTGAGAAGTAGTCCACAGGAACGTTCGATGTGGGCATTATATCAGAGCTGAAGAAAATGGCCGGAAGCATCCAGAGGCCAATCCAAAGTCCGTAAGCTGACTTCTTGCGAATTTCTATCCGCAGTTCATCCAACGACAGCACGTCTTCTTTGGGAAGTATCACAGCTGGTGTGGTATCGGGGCTGCGGCTCTCCAGGGAATGCTGCAGCGTTGTTCCTAAAAACAATTGACACGGTATAATTATTCCTCGTTTTCTTCACCGTTTTCTCCATCGAACCGACCCTCGAAAGGCACGTCAAAACGACGTCTGGTCAATGTCGAGATTTTGTTAAGGCGTCGATTCGTCGCGGATTTCGACGGCCGATTAGACGTTCACGAACGGAAAACTTGTTATGCCGTGAGAAGGTGATGCACTTTGGTTTATGTTTTAACGAGTTGCAATATTTTCTACGATATCATGGCATTGCTATTATTGTACCTGCAGCTCCGTTGGATCGCACCACGCCATGCACTGTCGCTCTGAGGGTGTCGACGTACTTCTGCAGCAGCTCCTCGCGGTGCTCGTTGCGGACACCCCATGTTAGGCTGGTGTACGTGAAGTGCAGGATGTCCAGGGCGGGGGAGGAGCACCGGATGGCCGCCAGGTCGATGAGGCGCGTCTCGCACGGCGTGCCGTCCTGCATCAGTCACGTGCACGTGTAGCAATAATCATAATCATCATAACAATAATAAAACAGTAGCTCACTTCAAACCCGCAGAAGTAAAAACTAATTTATAAAGACAAAAATTTAGATCGATTTTTTTTAGTGCATTTAATTCTGCTAGACGTTTTTCGAAAAATTAAAAAGAGAAATAATAAAGGAAAATGTTTGCCCCTCGGGCGTTCTTACCTCGTCGTACCTGAAGAGCAGGTTGTTGGCCCAGCAGTCCCCGTGGGTGAAGACGGGCTCCACGGCGCCTCCCTCTGCGGGGGGCAGCACCAGGTCGCACATCTCCCTGAAGACGCCGCGTCGGGCAGCCCGGGCGGCGAGGCGCTGGGCGAGGTCCTCGCGACCGGAGTGCCGCAGGCTGAACACGGCCATGGTGGTGGAGGCCTGCAGGGTGCGCGTGAAGACCTGCTCGGCCGCCGGGAAGAAGATGAGCTCGCTGGTGCTGGTCCGGAGCAGGCGGAACAGGCGGGGCTCCAGCCGCCGCAGCGCCAGCGACACGCCGTGGAAGCGACCCAGCGCCTGAATACAGAGCGAGGAGTAGTGACAGCTCAGCTCCAGCGCGCGCGGGGTATCGCCGCTGGGACCGGCAGAGACCCACCTCCATGACGAGCAGCGCGTGTTCGCGGTCGAGGCCCTGCTGGCGCGGCCGCATGGAGTAGCCGAGGGCGGCCAAGTCCTCCAGGACGATGATGTCGGGCCGCAGGTCGCGGGACGCATGCAGGCAGCGCGCCAAGGGGAGCGGCATGCCCGCGCGCTCGCACACCTGAGCATGGCCGGCGCGGCGCGGCAATCCGTATAAGTGTCCACTGCTTCTATGAATCGTCAAGTTTGAAACGTTGATAAAGCAGAGCGACTGACCTGCCTCATGAGCGGCACGAGAGTAATGTATGCGTCCGTCTCTTTGCTGAAGGCCGCTAGATAGCGGAACATGTCCTGCTGCGGCGCTCGCTTCACGATGATACTGCGGCAGAAGGCTGTGGGCAGAGAGCGAGGTGCGCCGTGGAGTTAGGCATCCCAAATGGCATGGCGGGGACCGCGGGGGCTGCCGGCGTACTGCAGCTGCGAGTCCTGCTCGCCCCGCCCCGCCCAGCCCCGCCAGCCGGCTGCCCGTCTCTGTAACCAACTACATCACTCACGTGTTCCGTCGCCGTGCACGCCGAGGGTGGTGTTCCTCGTCACAATGCTGGCGTAGTTGTCGCCCGCGGTGCAGCCGGGCCGCACGTGCAGGTCGCGGAGCATGAGGCCGGCGTCGTCCTCGGCCGCCCTCAGCGTGTCCTCGTAGAAGGACAGCTCGTCCTGCACCTCAGCGTCCTCGCGGTGCTCCTCGCCCAGCAGGCCACCCAGAGACGTGGGCAGCTGCGGCTGCGGGGGAGACGTCTGCGTTTGGGACGCCATGTTATACCTGGAAATATGACGAGGCGTCTCTCCATTTCTGCACACGATGGAGATTTGATAAGAATAGGCCATCCCGCTGAAGCAAGGCAAGAGGAAAACCTGAAAACGAGAGGATGAGTATGAGAAAATTAGGCTGCTACGCTTCTATGATGCCTCAACAAGGCGTCCGGCAGCGGTCCGCAGCCTAGGGTTCTCACATTCATCCTTTAGTTCTTATTCAGGTTCTTCTCTTTTCTTGCTTTAGCGGAGTAGTCTATTGTAATAGGGTATTCCAAAGGCTGTCTGTTCTTCTCACTTGCCCGTCCGTCCAGGCAAGACTTCCCCTGCAGGCCGTCGTTGAAATACGCTGTTCAAATAAGGTATTCTGGTGACGTTCTAAAGCCTAAGTAAGATAAACGAAACGGCTTCCACTGGCCTATACGGTATTGCAACGACGGCCTGCAGCACAAGTAAGAAGAACAAAACGGCATCGGCTGGACGTGCGGGAAGGGAAGTGGTGAGTGCTCCCCAGTACCTTGCCTTCCTTATCGGTTCACCGGCCAGCGGGAACCGGTTTGCTCTTCTTACTTGCACTTCGGACCATGTTTGGAATACCCGACGAACACCTTATGAGAACAATTATTCCTCAAGGAATGAGGAAAAAATTATTTCAGTTTTTGTTTTGTGTGCTTTAACATAAAATTCTTGTTTTTTCGAGATAGAGAAAGGGAGATGAAATTTATTCAAAATCCTTAATTTTTTTTTCAAGTGGGACTAATCTCGCGACTAATACTTTGTGACGCCCGATTGGACATGCCCCAAAGATGAACTTGCATTGCAGCCTATCTTGCTGCTTTCCTCGCTGGCACGTGGCTGACTAGGAAGGGGCGGGGTCACTGCTCACTGCACAGCTGATCTCCTGGCACCCATCCAGGCAACAAGTGTCAGTGTACTGTACGTGCATGTTAGTGCTAAACCGCGCCGCGACCTTGGGGGGCACCTCGGGCCGGGGTGGGGCGTTGGGGCGTGGCCTGGTGGAGTGGGGCGTCGGCTTCCCTTGAGACTCGCTAGTGCTCTGATATCGAAACTACTCAGCACCGCGCCCCTGCATCCTGACACAGCTCCCCCTCGACAGCGTCCTGCCGTACACTGCGTCACCCACCCCTTTCCACTTGCACTGGTGTCTTAAAAAAAAATTTGGCTAACATTTATTGACAAAGTATTATGTCAATTTCAAACAATGCAGTTATTTTTTTTTAACATCAAAACGCAGCAGAATTTAACAATTTTTTTTTTTCAAATTTTCCTTCCCAAAAAACAAACAAATTTGACTACATTATGGTTGAATAACCTCTGATAATACATAATAATTCAGTAGTACATAGTCAGAAACCTCGTCGAGAAAGATATCGAAACGACACCGATTTGGTCCTTTCTATGCCGCTTTGATTTTTTTTTCTGTTTTGTTTCGATGTAGTTTTTAACACTATTTCTCAATGGGACTCAACTATTTTGTTAATATCACAATATTTATGTGCTCTTTGAATTTAGAACCGTATAAACAAAGGATTTATTCTGATTCAAACAGAAATTTCAAACATGTTCGCCGCAATAAGAAACCAACCCCCAGAACACGTGTCGACTAGGGCCAGTCCTGAAAGGGTGCTGATGTGCATCGGTAGATTCGGCACTCGTGCAGCATCCCTCAGTATTATCAACGTACCTCTGTGGTTCAATTTATCCTCCGCGATGAATGTGCAGCACTGTGGGCCGTCGAGTGATCGGTCCGAAAGTTGCGGCAGGACTGCTCTGTGGCCAGGAACCAGGTTAGCCTACGGGAGCCTCCTCGACCAGCGGCATCGGAAGATTTGCGCGCATTTGCGCATGTTCGCTCGTGGCGGCTCTTTTAAACTATCCGCTCTATGGCACTCTACGCGCATGCGCGAACCACCCGCTCACTGGTTGTGTGGTCGTAGACATCAACGGAGGGCTTAGAAATACTGCGAGATTGAGATTTACTTGACTGGAGCAAAACAAACCAGTTACTATGAGTAGATGGATGGGGAAATAACGAAATTTGTAACTTTTGAAAAAAAAAAAATACGATTTTTTTGTTTTGTTGAAAAGAATTTATATTTTTCATTGTCATGGACAAACTTTTAAAATAAGCTAATTTTTTCTTGTGGCAGTCGCAGAAACTACTCAAGTTAAAGTTAGAGCACGAAGCCCCCTAGACCTTCTGGTTTTATCAAGGAAGAGTTCATCACCTCTGCACGAAATTTCGTGTTGCACATCTGTCTGATCCCTCAGTAACGATGGCCTTCACCCTTCCTGGTGCAAGGCACACGTTTTAAGGCCTATATTAGATTAGAGTCGCGAGCGCAGTTTGCTTCTATATGCTTAGGGATGCCATACAAAGTGCACTGCAGTTAATATCACTGTAAGAAACAATACCTGTTTTGGGGAGCCCTTCCCCTAAAACAGGGGTGAAGTAACACCAGTTTCAAAATTTTTGGGGCTCGTTTGGAGGATTTTGTAGAAACTTGTTTTAGAGTGTCCTGATCGTTTTAGTACAGCTCTCAATATGTGCCCCAAAAATTCCAAAACTGGTGTTACTTCACCCCTGTTTCTGGGGAAGGGTTCACCAAAACAGGCATTATTTTTTACAGTGATCTCCACATGCTTCCTTCCTTACTAACAATTTGTTCATACACTTCAAACAAATCCCAACCGTCATAACGTACTAACAAAATCGTTTGTATTACGAAGACAGTTGTTAGTAATATTAACGATTTCGTTCACAATACGAACGAATTTTGTTAGTACGTTATGACGGTTGGGATTTGTTTGTAGTGTATGAATAAACCTCCGAATTCGTTAGTAAGGAAGTAAGGGCGCATTCTGTAACTAAATCCTCTACAATTTGAATGTTGACCCGTTTAAAACTGACAAATACGCTCCTCAGCTCGCTCCTCAGTGACATGAAAAATCATAAAGAAATAATAGAGCGGATTTATTATATTAAACAGATGGCCACTAAACGATCGGCCGCAGCCTTTCGTGCGAACAAGAGAGTCGAGAGTCTCTCTCAAGTCGTGGCTGGTCTTGGTTGTATGCATTGTGACACCCAGGATCTGTCTCTTTGTGCAGGGAAATTCCACACAATAGACACTGGCTTAAAGTGCATTGGCAGGTGAAGTGTACACTCTAGTGTACAGGCGCGCGTGGTGCAGTATCAGGTCTCTGACCCGTTTCATGGCCAGCGGGCCGTGTGAAGTGCGGCACGTGTCACCCTCGCTCTTCTCCCGCAACTAACCCTACCGACTTGCCGTTTACGAATGACGTCACACTTACACGTCGAAGGGAAAGACTGTTGTGACCGGCGCGGATCTAGACATGTCTTTTTTAGGAGGATCACCGTACCAAAAATTGCCTATTCACTGGGGCGCAGCGATATAAACCGCCTTCGTACCTGCTCTCTTGGCGGGAAGGGGGGGGGGGGGGGGGCGG
>CABIKL010001739.1:0-14348 GCA_902196195.1 Aptinothrips rufus
CCCCCCCCCCCCCCCCCCGAACCGCCCCCACCTCCCCCATCTCCCACGGCTCGGAGCGCCGTGCGGAGCGCGCGAGGGCACATAGTAGGGCCGTGGAAGACTGCCAGCTGATCTAGCTAGGACCTGCTAGGACGGACAGGGCAGGCCGACAAACCTACACGCACGCATTACACCTCGAGACGTACCCTTACCTGAGCCTGAGTCGCCGGTACACTGTAAAATAATAAAAATCCGTACTTTACCACAGAAATGTACAGAAGTGAAGCACGGAAGATGTGCGGTACTTCGCTGTATCAATTTTACGTACAGGCCATAAGAAAATGAGAACAAGACGGAGGGAAAGGTACGGAACGGTCCAGGCAAGTTGTGTATCTGACTTTTCGTAAAAAAATTCTATAGTTTTTATTATTTTATTCTAATAGTGTATCCGTGGGGCGATGCAGGGTCAGCGTGCACCTTGTTCAGATCTCCGGTTAAGACCTTCAGGAAACGGCAAAGATATCTTGATATTAGCACCTTCTTTCATCTATTAAGTGCCAACGTCTGAGTTTTGGCGTGACTTTCGACCAACGTTACCTTCAAAGTCAAGTCGAGATTAGTGTCGGGGCAGGCACCTGTGATAAACGGCTGCCGCTAACACAGAAGCTGATTTCGCTCAAACTTTGACTGTGATTCCGGTGGGAAGTTGGACAAGAAGGGGGGGATACGGGCGGAGCGAGGAGCGGCGGTTTGTTGGCTCCACTCTCAGCCTAGCGCCCCTTCAGAGTGTGGACTAGGGCTAGAGGCCGGCGCCTTGTGCTGGCGGTTAGGTCCGGCGTCTCCTTGCACCCTACCCCCTCCCCTCCCCTCCCCTCCCCTCCCCTCCCCTGCCCTCCCCACCCCCACCCCTTCCCTCCCCTCCCCTCCCCTCCCCCTTGTCCTTCCCAGTCCGCTTCACCCCTATGTGTCTCCTGGATGTAATTTGCCACTGGTCTTTGTCGCGCCCCGTCGCTGTGCTCTGCGTGAACTGCTGCCGCTGGGGCGGGCCTCTCGGCGGGCCTGCCCTGTGTCACATGTGAGGCCTGCGTGTGCACCTCGCACTGCGACACTCCAATGGAGTGACTCCATACCCTCTGAGCCTAACTTGACCACCGCACTGTCACAGCCGCTCCCACTGTGCTCCTTCTTTCGTTCTGCGGTATCGGTCCTAAACCCACACGGAAAATAGACGTCTAATAGATATCTATTAGACGTCTAATATCTACGTCTAGTAGAAGTCTAAGTGGATAAAATCCGAAGATCTTTTAGACGTCTATTGGTATAATAGACGTCTGCTAGATGTATATAGACAACTATTATACGTCTATTGGTATAATAGACGTCTATATAGACATGTAGCAGACGCCATCTACTTCTAGTCTAACGCAGTTATAGATCAGTGTTGATCTTGTAGATCTAAGTTAGATGATCTACAAGATTTAGTAGACGTCTATTTTCCGTGTGGGAAAATATCTTCATAGCGGAAAAAAACAAGAGAGTCAAAGAATACTCTGTAAATCTAACAGAGTGTTACCGTCCTACATTAGGAAACGTGTGATCGCTGTCCTGCACTAGGCGCGATGGCCCATCACACTCTTCTAACAGTGCGATGCCCCCGTCACACACTTGTAACAGTGCGACCAGCCTGTTATTACAGCAGTGTGATGTAGCCATCACCGTCGTACTATCAAAAGATTAAAAATGGTACGTCACCACATTATTAACGATCTAAACTTTAGTTTAATCTAGTTTTTCATCAAAACATTTTATTATTTTGTGCGCTTTTTTACATACGGCATACGTAAGGGATGGTCCTTTTTTTTACCCCTCCCCCTCGTAAACCGCATAACCTAACCTCACCATGCTTTTGGTATAGGACCGTCAGGTGGACGCAGACCGCCCCCCTTCACCCCCTCTAAGACATTTTTGGAAGTTTTGGGGGAACATTTAGAGAACTATACCAAAATGATCATGACACTCTAAAGTACACTTCTACATAATCCTCAAAATGAGCCAGGATGTCGACATTAGAACGATAGAAGATTCGACATCGTCAAGATGGTGCACTTTGATCCCTCCCCTGTAACTTCCCCCCGGGTGGCCGCAGCCGGCAGCTTCACTTCACACGGCACGAAACGTGCCGCACATCCTGAACCCTGCTCGACGAGTTGAGAATGTTTCCTGCTCCGATCCATCTTGTACACATACAACTACGGCGAGCGCATTCAGTTCAAACTGAAATAATCCGTTCACTCAGAAAATTGTACCTGGAATCGACATTGAAAAAACGTCGAAAATTCGAAAATTCGTCGATTTTGTGGACTAAATCCGGGAGCTTCGACAACGACTCTACTCATCGACGGAAAACCGACGTCTCATATCTCAGTGGGAGGAGAGGAACAGTCGGGGGGCAATAGGCCTACGCAGCTGAAAGGAATTCCCTTCAGAAGTCGAAACCCGCCGAACTCCCATCTGACTGCTGAAGGCAAGCTGAAGGAGAGCAAAACGGATGTGACCATGAATCCGCGTTGCCAACGTCATAATTCCAGCGAAACACATCGCGGAACCAATGATAGTCCTACTTCCTGTACCGGCGTGCGAACATCCACGCCGCGCCGCGCCTCGCCACGCCAAGCTGCACCACCGGTCCGCGCCGATCCAGGCCACAACAGCGATAACCCCGTCAGACTCCGAGAAGTAGGCCATCCAACCGGCTGGCCGCGGCGGGGAGGGGAGGGGAAGAGAGGGGGTTACATCACCGACACGGCAGCGGGCCAGGTGGGGGAGGGGGAGGGGGAGCCTCGCACCCGTACCGGCTGGGCTCACTCCAGTTGCATGCGCTTGCATAAGGCGGAAGAGACCAGAGAAGGAAGCCTTGCACAGCCACCACGCCGCGTGCTGGAGGCAGGGAGGGGGAGGGGGGAGGGGAGGGGGAGGGGAGGGCCATGGGGAGCCGATGCTGGAGCCGTCCATGGCCAGCGAGCACTGCCAGCAGTGCTACATTCACCTTCGTACCTGGGCGGAGTGTACGTCCATCAGTCTGTTTCGTGCGCCCGATCGTGACAGTGCCGGCAACATGCTGTTGTTCCCACACCGCCTTACGTGGACATGAGCCCTCAGCGGCATTCACCCGCCCGGGCGGGATCACTCGAGTGACCGGAGTACGTAGTGATGTGTGTTGAACTCTAACGTCGTGTGAGTGAGGTTCTGTGATCTGCTGTGATGTGTTGTGCCACCGCTGAGTTTGCCAGCGTTGTGTTCGTGTGACAGTGCAGTGATAACACGTGGATACTAAGCCTATGGAAACACCAAATTGCTGAAAAATTGAGAAAACCAAATAAGTGCGCAAGACATTTTCTCCCTGATCCCTTTCAGCTGTTTTGATTTGAATACGGCTTATGTTGCAATGCCTGAGTTGCAGCATCACTTTTCTTCAGCTCATATTCCACGCTCCTAGTTGTAAGCAACATAAAATTATGCATGCATGGCCTTCAACTAACAGAACGAACGACGAATATGATCTTGAGTTCGTCACGTTTGTTCTCGTTGCCTTCAGAGTGTTTCTCTCACATGATCGTAATTTAGGTCACATTTGCGCATCATTTGAATCGAAGTAGGTTGCCGCCATAATCGGCGCCCTCCTTTCGTGCTGTTTCGTAACCGTGACGTCACAGGTCAGCAATGCAAAAAAAAAAAAAGAAGCATATTTCGAAGTAGTGTGTCATGGCGTTCAGTTACCCTGAAACTGAAGCAGATTTTGTCTCTAAAGTTAAACTAGACCTGACAAGCTTTGTTGAAATCTCCTCTGACAGCAGGCAAGTAGCTGTAGATGGTTATTCGTTATTGGTTATTGAGAGTAGCCGAACGTAATAACATTGGGTGTTCGTGTTTTGGTCTGACGTAGAGGTTGGGTTCACCATTGTTGTTTTCTTGCTGCGTACCTTATATCTGGTGTTCTCTGACCAAACATTGACATTGTGCTTGGAAGCAACATGGTTTAGCGATGGTCAATGCATTTGAAGGCGAGAACAAGCGATATGACGCATGCATGACATCAGAGCGCGGTCGCGTCGCCCAGTCAAGTCACGATTGAAAGGAATTCCGTCATAACTATTATGTCACTTTGAAGGTCCCCTGTCCTCCCGCGGTTGGCGCCTTTGCCTTACATCTGGTTTTCTGTCAATTTTTTCAGCGTCTTGGTGTTTCCGCCCGTGAACGGTTTTTATAGATTTCTAATACATCAGCTGGCTCAGGACTATTTTGAACAGCTGAGGACGTTTTCAATCGGTGAGGATCCAGACAGACGTATAGTGGTGTGTACTAAGGCACTTGTCGCCAGGTGAGATTCTCCGTTCATCATTTTTTATGTAGCTTCCTTCGCTCATTTTGAGATTGTGGTGATAGGGACAGAACTTACTTTGATTTGACGGATGAAATGTGAAGGTCACTTCTTGTGGATCGATTTATGCTGCATGACACCAACGTTGCATGTTCTTCTCTCTTCCCCTTTCCTCTATGATACTTTTCTATTTTCCGCCCTGCAGCGTTGTGTATGACAGTTAAAAGTTCAATCAGTACTCAGTTGTTACAGCACATTTTGTAAAAGAAGCAAACATATTGTAGTGGTATTAATTAGACTTTGTTTGTGATTCGTATTAGTGCTTTAAGAATTTTGAGATCACTTTGTCTATTTTAAAATTGATGCTATTGCACTGCTGTTGTGCTGCTGCATGAGAGCAGCTGTCTGCGCGTCAGAGGTCTTGCATTAGAGCAGCTATCTGGGCATCAAAGGTCTTGCACCTGCCAACAGTTTTGCAGTGTGGGATGAGGGCTGGTCTCTGAATCTCAGTGGCTTAAGGACAAGCACAGGGGTTTAGGACCCCATCTTTCCGTCTTTAATTACCTTGGAGCCAGTGTCTTGTTTTGGAGGTTTTCCCCTCCCCTTCTCCTCCCTCTCACTTTTAGGCTTTTGGCACCCTAAAATAAAACTTGTCCCTTCCTTCCTTCCCCTATGATTTTGATGCTGACTTCACATGAGGTAAATATGAACAATAGGACTGATAAAATGCTAAAGAGCTAACAGTGCAACTGGGAGCCTTTCAAGATGTGCATGGTTCTTTTCCCGTTAATTAGGCCTGAATATAATCATTGAATTGTGTCTTTTTCAAATGATGAAAATTTTGTTTAAGAAACAACAATAATAATGAACTGCTTAGAGTTATGCATGTGTGATTGTACCACTCGCACTTCCATTGGAGTGATATTGGAACTAAAGTTATGATAGATCAGAGAAGCTAAGCTTAAGTTTTACATTTGTGTTAAAAATTCTAAAATATCTGTAAAATTGTATGAGCTTGGAACTTCTACCTATCTTTTGATTCCCCTGCTGCATCTAATGTTTCCTTTCCTCTTTATTTTTTATTGCAAGTGGGAAAATTGTGTGCATACTACATCATCTCTAGGTGTACTTACCATGACTATGTTTATTTCTGTCTAGAATTGATGCTGGAAAGGATGAGCAGCCACAGCCAAGCCTGAAGATTCCCAAGAGTGACAGTCAACTGACGATGGTTGTTAGTGATGCCGAAAGGATTAATGATAGTCAAGTGAAGAAACCAAGGTCGTCTTTGCCTACAGTTGGCATATATCGCCCTCCAGCTGCTCGGAGACTTACGGAGGACTCACCAAGGTCCGCTTCACGAGCAACAGACCCTGGTCTTGAGCAACCTTCAGCGAAGCATGCCAACAAAACTGCTAGGTAAAATCATATTTTTAATTCTTTGAGGTAGGCTCTTCCTGTGTCTGAAGAAAATTTTATTATCTGTCTCAAAAATATGTTGCATACTGTTAGTATTTAAGAAGATGACAAGTTTTTAAGCTCTTAAAATCTAGTGAATCCAATAATAATTTTAAATTGATTGGAACACTATCATAAGGAAGGTGCTACCTTTGCTTTTATTGAAAAGTAAGACTTCCACTTCCACTACCACTACTGGAGATGGTATGATGCAATGGAACTTCATCCTTCCTTCAATTTTCATTTAATGCAATGATTCTCCTCCTCTCTAACTGTAGAGAATCCATCTGCCAATATGTTATTCTGCTCCAAGAAATTTTACACAAAGTTAATACTTTAAAAAGCGTAATGAAAGAATACTGGAGTATTCATTTGGCATTTAAACATGATAAATTAAGAAGAGAGATCAGGCTGAGGGGGGCTGATGAGCATGAGTACCCAGTGCTCAATAAGTACCATCTTATAGCACAGGAGGAGAAAGGTATCTTGTAGAAGCAAACCCTCCCCTGTGATGGCTTTGTAGCTACTAACCTTTCCTATTGGTCACATGTTCAAAGTGCTTGGTTGACTAAATAATTTTCTTATTGCAGGCCCAGAGTACGTCGCCCTGATCAACAAGTTTATGTGCCTAGAGCAAAAAGAGCTTTTCAGGACTCTGACAAATTTGAGGATACCTCTGCTGGACCAGTGGAAAACCAATCTGCACCCAGGGTGACTCCCTGCATCCTAGATGATCAGCAAACGAATGATAAGTCAAGATCAAGGTCAAACCTCATCATTGAAGACAGAAAACCTTCAAAACAAAGGTCATCAAGTCCAGCTGGTGCTCCTGTAAGCTTGCCACCTCGTGCATCTCAACTAGTTGAAATTAAAAAGAAACTCTGCCAGTCTACATCAAATGACTTGGACTTGGAAGGTATCGAGAATAGTATGCCCAATGAAAGTGGAAGATTATCTGCTACAATGAGTGCTGCACAATCCATCAATCTTCCTCCACGAGCAGAAGTTCTAGTGGAGAAGAAAAAGAAATTATGCCAGAGTGACTCTCTTAGTGATGACTACAAGTGGAAATCCTCAGAAGAAGATACAAACCTGGATGCTCAAAAGCAATTGGATGAAGAAGTTAATTCTACTCCAGAGACAGGCATCAGATTAGCTCCTGAGAGTACAGTATCTGTGTTGACTTATGGCAGTGAGATTTCACCTGTGATAGACTTTAAAGTTACCAATATCAGTTCAGTCATTGAATTAGAAGAAAAATGTGATATTCTTCAACTAGATGGCAGTTTTGAAAATCATACAGAATCTGGGGAGACAATCTTGTCAGAGCAGACCTCTGAAGACTCCGACTCAAGCAAGAAAGTAATTTCTGCTAAATCAGAGGATGTCTGCCTAAATGTTAAGTGTGGCCAGGGATGTGAATCAAGTGATGATGATTTTCAAGATGCACATAATGAAAAATCAAATGGTCTAAGTAATATGTCTGGCAGAAGCAGTGGTGGCAGTAGTGAGAGTATTTCATCCACTGACTCTGTCAATGCTTCAGTAAGTCCTGTGCAGCTCATCAAACCTGTCAAAGTTGAAACGACCAAGAAAACATCTCCCTCTAAAACAGCTCGTATTTTTAATCCAGATGAATGTGATTGGGATGCATTGTTGGATGAAGATGGCGATGTCATTGATCCCTTTTTAATGAAGGAGGTATGTTTCCATAAATTCATTTTTCTTGAAACTAACAATTTAAAATCATATTATTCACTTTCTTTTTTTTTTAAATAAAATTTAATTTTGTAGTTGACCAGCGCAGTGGGGGAAGTACAAGTTACGCAGCCCAAAAGTGATTACCGTAACTATAGGAGCCAGGTACCTGCTGACCAACCAAAGATAAGGCGGTCGACAGGAGATGAAGATTTCAGTCACGTTGTGGAGATATTCAGCTTCCCTCCGGAATTTAAAACCAATGATTTAGTGGCTGTTTTCTCACCTTTCAAGAATTCAGGTGGTGGTTTTGAAATCAAGTGGGTTGATGATACTCATGCACTTGGTGTCTTTGCCAGTTCCCTAGTCGGTAAGTGGTAAATCTCTTATTTCTTATCAATTTCCCTTCAAATTCCACTCAGAATGCTCCTTTAACAAAAAATAATTGCTTTTTTATTCATAAAATATACTTAAGTTTTGCAGTCAGATGTTCAGAAAGTGTCGATGTCTGAAGTGTTTCATAGCTTGTTTTTTTATACATAGCTGAGCAAGTCTTGGCGTATCAACATCCTATGGTTCGCACAAGACCTCTGTGTGATGGCACATTGGAATCCCGCCTGAAGGCCCGCAGACTCTCAGAATCAATCCATTCTTTCCGACCAAGGCCCGAAACCTGTGCAGCACTAGCCAGACGTCTTGTCACTGGAGCGTTAGGTGTGAAGCTTGCCACGGCAAGACAGGAAAGGGAGGAAGAGAAGAGAGTCTTAAAAGAAGCCCGAGGTAACTTAATTTCATGTTTTCATATTTTGAATTTATTTTCTTATGATTTTTGGTAATGGGTGATTAATAATGTGCCCTTTTCGATTGCTTTCAGAGAAGAGAAGGCTAGCTGCTCAGCAACGAGATGATATCTGGAACAGCAGTTGAGCTGACTGAGGAGGAGGCTGAATTCGTTCAAATGACTGATGCACATATACTTTATTTTAACTCTTAGTGATTTGCTGTGAGCAACTTATTTTAGGACAAAATCATGATTAAGATTGTTGAACTTACTTTTGTTGTAATGTTGTTTTCTTACTAATATTTATGACAAGTTGAAAATGCTTAAATCTACTTAATATATGTTTGTACATTCATATAATATAGATATATGTGTCATAAACGATGCCATGAATTTTCTAGTTTATGTATTTTGGATGAAATGACCAGAGATACGTATTTTCAGGAAAGAGGATGATCAGCTCTCCTGTTTGGGAAGATCTCTGCATGTAAGAATGATATTAAATTCTCGCTTTTTATCTTATCATGAGAATCTTTGTAGCTTTGTTATTTGTTTTTTAATAATACTGGTAGTCTTGCCATTTGCAATCAAGATTTTCTTTAATTTGTTGATTCATGTTTCAAATACTTTTATAAAACTTAATTTCAACTGAAACTTAAATCATGTAGATGTCACCCTGTATTATCTGTAATTCAACTGTGTGAGGATAATTAAAAATTTGAACTGAAGTAAGAAACTTCCTTATTTCTCCATCTCACAAGCCACAGCACATGACAGCACAAGTTACAGAACTTAAGAATGACCTATAATCTGTGATCCTCCTCATTTTCACAAATGTAACAAAGCGAAACGGCAGGAGCTATTACTTGGATCATTAAGCATAAAAAAAATTTGAATCATTAACTGGGGAGTTGAAATTTGGGTGATCGTGTTCGCGTTAGTACATACTTTACTGTATCCTGTCACTAAAGTCAGGATTCTGTGCAATCCGATATCAAACGGCGAAGCCAATCAATCGAGACAGTCCATTCTAATATAAGGAGAACGTTCTGCATGCATTGCGTTCAACAAGAACCGAAGATTTAAGCATGATTAAAAGACACTAATCAATATGACGCGCGCAAGGGCTTCCCCCGTGCGCTCAGTACTTGCTGCATCTTTTTTTTCTTTCCTTTTTTTTTCTTTCTAAGAATTGCCAAATTTTCAGTTGTTGTATTGAAAAAAAGGAACCATGTCGCTATTCTAATAAGATAACTCTATACACAATTAATGTGAGCGAAGTTGATGATAGAAAAACGTGAGAAGAAATTTCTAGCAGTTTCGAAAACAAAAGAAGGTGGATCACTGCGGACCGAAAACAAATGCCACACGTGGTGGCTTGGTAGCCGTGTGTGCGTGTGTGCAGACGCAGGAGAACTGTAAAGCGTGTAAAAGCCACTCGCATGTTTACGATTGTCCTAGACCAGTATACAGCTTATTTGAGATTTATTTTGTATCCTGTCTGTTGATTTCTTGTTAATGTAGGTAAGCTTTGAATTCGATATTATTTGTCACATTGTTAAAATGGTGTCACCTCCGATAGCTCTACATTTTGGGGATACCAGAATGTGACGAAGCAGACAGGTTATGTCGATGTCGTGTTGAGTGTTTACGCCGTCAATATTCCGTATCAATAGGAATGTGTTATCTCTTTGGTTTTTCGCTTGCATCATTAGTTGCGTTGTCACTCTCAGTGCGCACGTCCTTATGTTCAGGAATCGCGTGTGACTTTACTCAGCATCTACACTTGCATCCTGTAGCCTTGTGATTTTTATATTTCTGTAATTATTTTCTGTATTAACATTAGTATTATTTTCTCCCTCTTGCAGAGAAGGCATGGTTTTCTTCACTTGCAACAAGTGTGGCGAGTCTCTAAAGAAAAAGGATGTGGAAAAGCATTGCTTCACTCGCTGTCGCGGCCCACCATTCCTTACTTGTGTTGACTGTTTAAAGGATTTCAGGTAACCATGATAGCCATTCAGTCCTGTATTTCATAATCTGTTTCCACAGTCTCATTCATTCTTCTCTGTTTACAGAGATGATTACGGGAAACACACGCAATGTGTGACTGAAAGTGATCGATACAGTGCTATGGGTCTTAATGGCCTTCAAGGAAAGCAAAAGAGTAAGCAGCAGATTTGGGTAGAAACTGTGCAAGATTGTGTCAGCCGAGCTATTGATGGAGGTGTTGAAGGCATTACACCAAGTATCCGATCTCTGTTGCTACACCTGCAAGATCAGCCAACATTGCCAGATAAACAGAAAGCATTTTATGTAAGTACCCAACACTCTATTCGTTTAAAGAATTTTGATGTTGTATGTTCATACTTTTTCTTTTTTGTTTTTAAAGAATTTCATCAAGAATGCAAGAAGAGCTGAGCCTCCGCAGAACATTGAGTTTGTCTGGAAGGTTTTAGAAAAAGCGCGCATTGACTTACAGTCTAAGATGAAAGCTGAAAGAGATGCAGCTGACGCTGCCAAGAAGAAAGCTAAGCAAGAGCTTATGAAGGCAAAAGGCAAAGAGACTTCTGACAGTAGTAATAGTGATGACTCAGATTCCAGTGATTCCGAAAAGAAAGTAAAACCAACAAAGAACCAAATGCAAGAGAGCAGCAAGCAATCTAAAGCAACTCAGCCTGAAGATGACTCTGTGAATGATATGAATGGTAAAAAAAATAAGAAGAAAAAGAAACGGATGGTCTCAGAGAGTGAGTCAGTTGTAAACGGAACAACTGAATTCAGAAAATCTAAAAAGTCAAAGAAAAATCCTGACAGTGAAGAAAGTGAAGAAGTTGGAAACACATCTAACTTAAATAATGCATTGGATGCCTGTCATCTGACCTCTGAAACCAATGTTGATGTCGATCTAAAACTGAGCAAAAAGGAGAAAAAAGAGAAGAAAAAGCGAGCCAAATATGAGGCTGAACTGAAGGGCATTGAAACTGCTGATGGTGATGAGCAATCTGAATGCAAAGAAGAACCAGTTGAAGATGATGTGGTACAGGATGCTAGGCAGAAAGAAAAGAGGAAGAAGAGCAAAAAAAATGCAGTTGAAAACAATGGAGTTGATGAAGAACAAACTGAAAAGCCAAAGAAAAAGGAGAAGAAAAAGAAGCACCATAACCAGGAGGAGAATGGAAATGAGCATGTAGCTGAGGACTTGGACACCAAGAAGGTTAAGAGCTGTAAGTAATGAACATTTATTCTATCTACTTTTTGCTTCTGAAATTTTTCACATTTTTTACATTTCATTCTTTTTATTTCTTTTAGCCAAAGCTAATAGCAGTGGTATTTTGAATGAAGATCTGGTCGCAGATGAGGTACAGGCCAAATTCTCTTGGGACACAGCCATCTTACAAGTCTTGGAATCTCAAGGTGAAGGTGGGGAAATTTCTATGAAGAGACTCAGCAAAAAAGTTGTTAATGAATACCTTATATCTCTTGGAGATAGTGGCCATGTGGACGAAATGAAGATAATGAACAAGTTTCATAAGAGACTTGAAAAAATGCACAATGTATTACTGTACAAAGACAAAGTCAGACTGAAGACTTCAAGGGATTAATGTTAAAATTACCTTATTTGTTAAAAATGTGATTTGGTGTCCAAATTTTTGTTCTAGAATTACAAGTTTACACTCTGAAATTCCATGTACCGACTTAAATCATTAAAATTGAATGGATCCATTTTGCGCATATCTCTGTGTTTGGTTCTTTGTTTACACAGATATCTGTTGGCACAAGATGGTTTTGTTCTTTGTAGCGAAAACCTACATTAATTCTTTCATTCTTTTGGGCATCAATGATAATGTTGTCCATGGTTAAGAATTCCCTAGCTTGTGATTGAAGCTTATTTTGTGTCTCCTTTTAGTCATTCAGTTACTAGAAACTTCAAAATAAAATATGAAAATTTTCTGTTAATTGATGGTTTCTAAGCAATAACGTTTTCTTTGATGTGATAAAGATAAAAGGCAAGTTGTCAGTGAAAACGTATTGTTTAGGGAGGGGTGACAATTTTTGCACATTAGAACCAATTACAAATGTGCAGTGTCCTTTTTGGAGATAACTTGGAAATTTGAAATAAGCTATCAGTGTTGACCGTCTTTCCTTTTTTTGTCAGTGTTACAATTTTTCTTTAGTGTGGTCCAGTTGCGTCCAAAATTATCTTTTTCGAGTGATTTAATGATTCAGGATGCTATTTATGTTTTCAATAAATTATTCACAAGTTAGAAAGCATGTGCTACTATTTTATTATTTATTATTCCTAAAGTAATTTTGCTCAGAACTGTGCTCTGTTGAAGCACTTGATTGACAGGTCAAGAGGCCTTTTATCTATTTCCCTTTTAAAAGTTGAATGCATTGCAACACCTTCTGTACAATACTATACTATCTCACTTTGTGTCTTTGATAATACTATGAATGTTATCACTACTTCATTATTAGTTGTCTGTTAAATATTTGTTAGAAGAGAGTTCTCAAGAGACACAACATAATTTCTTCAGTTGCAATTTTTAATTTGTTATGTGTACTTCCAAGAGCTAAAATAGGCCTGCTGCTTTCTTCAAACTATGCTGCCGCCAAAGTGGAAGCTGGGCAAATGTGGGATAGTCCATTCCGAATACCGACACAAAATCACTGTGTGTCAAGTGGAGCTGAAATATGAATATGTATATTAGAACAATTAATTAAATTGATGAATGAGCTTTGACATAAATCATTACCTCTTTACGGAAAACATCCACAGTATGAGGTAAATGGGATATGTCCGGATCCAAGAGAAGCTGCAGAGGAAACTTGTCCTGATCTTCAAATTCTCGAATACATGGTAAATCAGTTGGTTTTGGCTGCTGTAAACTAGGTACTGGGCGTCCCTCCAGATGTGCACGTACCTCATCAAATGATTGATGATTCTGTAAAATTCAGCAAAGATATTTCTTAATACTGGAGTTATTCCGAAGGGCAGACTGATATCTGTCTGCGCAGGTTGACTTAAGCCACGGTAGCGCAGCGGTAGCGATCTGAGAGTCGTAAGCGGGAGGTCTGCGTTCGAAGCTCCTTATTTCTACTTTTCATCTTTCGCGCGCCATAAAAAAGCGCGGGAATCATATTTCTGCACTGGTTCGCAGGGCAACCTCCTCGGTCTTCCTGACCCCCGGGCAGAAGTCCGTCTAAAAATTCGAACGCGGAACGTCACGATCTGCCACAGCTTATGCCACCGCTCCCCTATTTTGACAACAAATCGTTGATAACTTAACTAAACAACCGTATTATTCGCGTAAAATGAAAGCTGAAGCTTTTAACTACACTTGAGCCGCTTCTTTTCCCTTAAAAATACATTGGGGACTAGTTTTTAGAGAAAAACTACGACTACGGGCGGCCGGGACGTCGCTCACTCACGCACGCACGCACGCATGCACTTGCGCGCGTCGCTAACTTTACAGACCTTTAGTCTTAGAAGTAGCCGAGCACCGGTCTTTAGCCATAACAACTAAAACTTTCAATACAAGATTTATGCACAAAAATCAGGACAAACGAATATAGAATCCTCAACACACCTCCCACAGAGAGGGGTCCCAAGTTGGAAAGAAACCGGTAAACATCGGAGGTTCATGGCCTTGACGTAGAACTATGATTGGAGTGTCCATTTCCCGAGACGCTGGATCTGAAATCAACAATCAGCACATCATACAGTGAAAGGTTGCAGCAGTGAACCAACTTTCCACTTCATACACGATTTATACCTGTTTTTAAGAACTCGATTGCAAGTGAGACGGCTTTCTGCCGCCCCTCTCTGCTCGAATGGCGGCCAGTCCAGACGAATACTGTGTCTCGTGCGTCCAGGAGGAGAATGTCATCAGGAGACAGTTCTTGTTGAGATACATTTGGCAACTCTTCAACTAAAGTAGAAAAACAAATCGAGTAATGAGGCAAAGATCAAGCTGTAGGGGAGGGTGGGGCAAAGTGGACCACCTAGTGACTTCACAGGCCGTGGACGTCGTAATTTTTGTCCGAAAATAA
>CABIKL010001740.1:0-14347 GCA_902196195.1 Aptinothrips rufus
GGGGGGGGCGACTGAATCACCTATACACTAAACTTACAATCGCGCCCGATACTCGTAGCTCAATCCTCATTGAAATTGAGAGGGTGGACGCACAAATATGCCTTCTTTCTAAAAATTGCAAATTATTACAGAATTTCAAGCTTGGTGCTTGCTAACCTGTTTAAGGTGATGAAATTGCTTTGCGGTTCATGAAATTTTGTTTTGTTTCAGGCATCCGGTGTCACAGTATCAGATGTGTGTAAAACAACCTATGAAGAAATCAAGAAGGACAAGAAGCACCGCTATGTAGTCTTCTACATTAAGGACGAGAAGCAGATTGATGTCGAGGTTATCGGTAAGTTTCAAGTTTTAGTTACTGTTGAGCACTTATAGCCAAATACATATTGTAATTTATTTATATTTGAAATAATTATTATTTAGTGGATATCATCTACCTAATAAGTGGTTAAAAAAAGCACCAAAAAAAACTGACCAATATCTCAAGGATCATTTATCTGTGAATTTTTCTTTCTGCATTGCTTAATTAATTTTAATTGCATTTCAGGTGACCGCAATGCTGCTTATGATCAGTTCTTAGAAGACCTTCAAAAGGGAGGTGTTGGAGAATGCCGCTATGGTCTGTTTGACTTCGAATACACCCATCAATGTCAAGGCACCTCAGAGGCAAGTAAAATGTTAACCTATATATATATATTATTTATTTTCCTTTTGTTTTTTCTGGCTAACATATCTTTTAATTCTTTTGGATTTTTGTTTTTGACTTTAGAATTTAATTAATTTTTCACTTTGTGTTTTTCCAGGCCTCCAAGAAGCAGAAGCTCTTCCTTATGTCCTGGTGCCCAGACACCGCCAAGGTTAAGAAGAAGATGTTGTACTCCTCCAGCTTTGACGCACTCAAGAAGTCCCTTGTTGGAGTTCAGAAGTACATTCAGGTATGTTTCATACAATTTTAAAACTTTTACTGAAGCCATCCATTTCAAGTAGAGTTGAAGTCCGACAGACGCTGTGAATTTAAGCAGTAAATTATGAGTGCTTATTCTTGTCTTGCAGGCTACTGACTTGTCGGAAGCATCAGAGGAGGCAGTGGAGGAGAAACTTCGTGCCACCGACAGGCAGTAACTCCAATCAATGCCAAAAACAAGAAACAACCTGAAAACGACCCTTTTCTTTTTATTATGCCAGTCTTAGATGACTTTGTAACTCAATTTGAATATCATTTCATTGTAAGTAAATGATTTCTCTCAGGTGGCTCTCGTTGTGAACATTGTAAAGGCATAAAGTGACATTGGCAATGAACGTACGTACTTTGAATGGGTAATCTGCAATTGCCATTCTTTTATGAAATTTTTTAATGTTTGGTTTTTCTAGTTTCTTAAATAAATTTAAGGAGGGTTTAAGTATATGTCAGCTTATTGTTTGCAAGTTCCTTTACAAGGCACATGACAAGCAAGCTTTATGAAGAGGAGCCAAGCCCTGTGATTGTGTTCCAACTGCTCCTGGAGACATTAAGGGTTAAAGAAAGCACTGAAGGAAGCAGAAGCTCAAATTTTACAGTATTAAACCCTGAGCCTTATTATCAATTTCTTCCTTTATGTCTTACCAGATAGCAGTTGCTGCATGCATTTTCAATTTGGTACTGAGATCTTAAGCTTTTGCAAAGTCAATCAGTGTTATCTCAACCCTTCACTCTTTGATAATTGCTATTTGACTTGTGGATCACAGCTCCTGCTCAGGGCCTTTCTAAATTAAGGATTTGGACATTTGGTGTTGTATCTTGGAGAGCATTTTATGTGTAATTTATACAATTATAAACTGAGGTGTTCTTTTTAAATGACTGTGGAATTAGATGAATCAGGTGAATGTAAGATAATAAAATATTTAATATGAAACTCATCTATGGTGTTATATTTGATAAAGCTTTTTAATATCTCTGAAAGTAGATACTTTCAAGCAACAACTCTAATTAACAATCCAGAATTATATCTAACATTCTTTTGAACAAAATTCACAGAGCTTAGTTTTACGCAGGATGAAATGCAATATTGGCGAAATATTGAACAGCTCATCTGAAGAGAGATCTCATCTTCTGCTGGAGTAATGTTGGCCAAAAAATAATAATTGTTCTATTACGGAGATCATATTATATTGTGGGAGGAAGCCTTGTAAGCTGCCTTAAGGGAAATTCCAGTTGAGTAGTTGTCACCAAATGACACGTCTTCCCTTTGTTTCCAGCTTCCGCAAGAGCTCTTGCGGAACCTGAATGCAGTACCGTAGATCAATCAACTGGAGATCAGGCAGTAGAGGCGGCAGAAGCAGCCTAAAGCAATCGCCAGTGAGATTAGTTAAGCCCCAAAGTTCTAGGGAATTCAGTTTCTGGCAGTTGTCCAGTACAGCAGCAATACCAACATCTGTCACATTCTCGCACCCTCTGATATTCAAGGAGATGAGATTTGGGCACCTAAAAATCCAAAATATTTCAATTGTGTTTTAATTACAGATATTGGTTGTTCCCAAAACTTGAAGAAATTTGTTTTCTTTACAATTAGCTTACCTGGTGGATATTGCTTGAAGGCACTCATCCTCCAGTGATGTGCAAACTGCAATGTTAAGATACTGAAGTCTCTGGAGGCACATGCCCTTGAAGAACTCATTTAATGTCCATTGTGGAACATAGCTGAGGTTTGGTAAAATAATTTTTTCAAGTAAGGGTAGCTTCATGACTCCTTTTACAAGGCCGTCCCCATTAACAGCTGAGCAATCATTAATTTCTAACTCTTGTAATCTGTTGTGACCAATGCAAAAATGTCATTTAACAGGCTCAAATATTTTTGTGAATCAAATACTGGATACTGCATTACCTCAAAGCATCCTTTATGGATATCTTACCTTGTGCAGTTGCAAAAAGCTTTAAGGACACGGTCTGAAAGCCTCAGCGGTCCAAGAATATGACAACGAGTCAGTTTAGTCGACATGGAATTCAGTGTCTCTATGAGAGCAAGTTCTTGATTTTGTCCCTCATCATCACAAGTAAGTACTCCAATCCGTAATGAAGATACATCAGGACAACTTGATAGTAATGTTTGCAATCCTATCCAACTTACCTTTAACGAGAAAATTCAATGAGAGTTAGAGCGAAAAAGAAGGTATAATTTAAGAAATGATTTCTTTAAAACCCTCACTTACTCTATCACCACTAAGTTCAATAGTGGTCATTGATCTCAAATTCCCAAGTGCTGCATAATCCTCTTGCTGCAATCGCACATCTCTCAATATAAGTTTTTCCACTCCTTCAAAGTGCCTGGAGATGCAGTAGAATATAAATTGTGCAAAATAAAATCATTAGTACAGACACATGCAATATTTATGCTGCTATTGGACTTTCTGTAATTTTGGTTACTTCAAGGCTGTCCTGATGTCGAAACTTACTCAGCCACGTCTCTGTAAAATTCACTCCCAAGTCTCCTCCCAGACAGGATCAGCTCTGACACGGGCAAAACCCTGCCCTTCAAAGTAGACAATATTTCAGACGAGTCTGCACATCCTAATGATGCTATCGTCAAACAACGGAGACAGGGTGCATGAAGGAATATTTCGTTTCGCTCTTCAATTCTCTGGTCCCCGTGGCACTTATACTCAAGAGATCTCCATAATGTTGGTGTGTACGCATGTTCTTGCCAACTAGTGCACACCTTTGCCACGGACATGCATAGGTCAGGAGGAGATAGGAATGAAAATATATACAGTAACAATTCCTCAGGAAGGTCCTGGATTGATTTATCTTCCGGCAGCTCCTCTGAGTGTACCTGATCAACCCTGTTCAGAAATGAAAAAAGAAAACACGCATTGTCTAGGTTAGCGTTTACATAAACAATTCAGTTATAAGTGCAAAAGAGAATGTACACCGAATAACAAGATTCATACATTGTTTCGTTATCAGAGGAATGTTTTACGTCCGTTCATCAACTAAGCATGACTTCACTGTAAGTAAATAGTTTCAATAAAATTGATTTTTCTACCAGAACCTGCCAAATGAGCAGCAGACGCTGCCACAGCAGACGACTGACGGCTGATTTTGACAACAACTTACAAGTGCTACCAACAGAAATTTTCACCTTTTAGCCCGGTGTTGGCTACACTGATCATTGATGACAGTTGAAAGTGTTGAAATTCTGGAGTATAGGAACGTTTGCAATCATGGTGCTAGAAAGTACTATGATTTGGTAAGATTTATTGATTTGAGCTTATTTATTTTTCAAGTTTTGTGTTGAAAATTTTTTCTTATTTCTGATAAAATACTTTGTAATGTCTTATATTTGTGTGCATTGCACTTCTCGTCCATTCTCCGTCCATGATAAGGTTATGAACTGTCTTTCCTGATGACATAGCAAAAGCATCATTGTCAAATCGGACACTTAGCTTGTTTTTTCTTGTTTTCTCCTCGCATTATTTTCTCCTAAGTTGTTTTTGTCTATCATACCACCCAGTTTTTAACTCTCTTGTGCCGAAATTTGACGAATTTCTTTGTCTCTCTAGTTCTTCAGCCATAGGTGGTTTGTAATGAGAAAACACTTGTCAGTTATCAGTCATTATTGCCACCAAGCTTGCAGGATGCCTTATTATTTTATTTTTCCGCTGCCAAGTAGATCCAATTTCTATAATTTTATGCCTTTTGAAAGTTCTGAATCTGCTTAAGGGAAAGCATCTACTATCATTTTCTAATCACTGTTTTCCTTGCAGTGTCGACAACAGCGACTTTATGAGAAATGGAGATTTTCTCCCAACTAGACTTCAAGCCCAACAAGATGCTGTGAATCTTGTCTGCCATTCCAAGACCCGGGCGAACCCTGAAAATAATGTTGGTTTGCTTACTCTGGCCAAGTAAGTTATTTTCGTGCCCGAAAAGGTGCTCCTGCTGTGTCTTTTATGCAATCATTAATTTCATTTTGCGATTTGACATTGTTTTTATGTATTTTTTATTTTATATTTTAGTGTTGAAGTTCTAGCAACCCTTACATCAGATGTGGGCCGTATTCTCTCCAAACTGCACCAGGTTCAACCCAATGGGAATGTCAATCTTATGACTGGTATCCGCATTGCCCATGTAAGTAATTATGCGTTAAGATATGTGCATGCATGTTAAGATTTTTGTAGCTAATCATGTTATCTTCTGTAGTTGGCTTTGAAACATCGTCAAGGCAAAAACCACAAGATGCGCATTGTGGTCTTTGTGGGTAGCCCCATTACTGCTGATGAGAGAGATCTTGTCAAACTGGCCAAGCGCTTGAAGAAAGAAAAGGTCAATGTTGACCTTGTTAGCTTTGGAGAGGAACTGCATGTAAGTCTTCTGCTGCGCTTCATGTATTTCTATACAAAGAATCAACTGAATAAGTTTTTGTAATTTCACTATTTATTATTTTTTATTCCAGAATAATGATTTGTTGACCACTTTCATTAACACCCTCAATGGGAAGGACGGTGCAGGGAGCCATTTGGTCAGTGTACCTCCAGGTCCTCACCTATCTGATGCCCTTATCTCTTCTCCTGTAATTCAGGTAAGTTCTGAATTAAAATAATATTACTATTTGAAAACAAATAATTATTTTCATTTACTGAAACATGGAGATAGACCTCAGATGCTGCACTGGACATCTAATCAAAAAATTGTTGTTCAAATCTTGCTTTCCTTTTTTTTTTTTTTTTTTTTTTTTTTTTTTTTTTTTTTTTTTTTTTTTTGCTCTCTAAATTCAGGGTGAGGATGGAACTGGCGCTGCTGGTCTGGGTGGCGCTGGCTTTGAGTTTGGAGTGGATCCCAATGAAGACCCAGAGCTGGCTTTGGTAAGATTTTATTGAATATTTGGCTTTTATTAATAATCTCTTAGTTCTGTAACTCGTCTTACCCATTCTTTACAGGCCCTTCGTGTTTCGATGGAAGAACAACGGCAGAGGCAAGAAGCAGAGACACGCAGAGCAATGGCTGCTTCCGAGGGTTCAACCCCTGTGCCGGCAACCATCAAAGAAGGTGAGTGCACAAATTGTTTTTGTTGTTGTTGTTATTATTTTCCAATTTTTTGCAAATGGTTGATAATGGTATCCTCTGCCCCAGTTCCCAACGAGGAGGCGATGCTAGAACAGGCACTGGCCATGTCGATGGAAGTCGAGGATGATGCTGCCCAGGCTCAGCCAGACATTGCCAGCATGACCGAGGAAGAACAAATCGCTTTTGCCATGCAGATGTCAATGCAAGAAGCAAGTAAGAGCCGCTTTCAGTTATAAATTTATTTTTTATTTAAAAAATTGTCCGTAGTTTAATTTTGTGAATTTGTGTATTTGTAGAGGACCAAGCTGCATCTGGCAAACCATCCAGTGATAAACCAAAAGCCGCTGGAGAGACAGCGATGGATGTTGATGGAGATGACGACTATTCTGAAGTGATGAATGATCCAGCTTTCCTTCAGAGTGTGTTGGAGAATTTACCTGGAGTAGACCCTCAGAGCGAAGCTGTTCGTCAAGCAGTAGGCTCACTTTCTAAGGACAAAGAAAAGCAGGAAAAAGACAAACAGAAGGAGAAGTGATAGTGTTTTGTATTTAAATTTACTTTTTTTGGAATGCATTTTTATGTTCAAATTGAGAGATTATGAAGCTGAAATGTAGGTTAAATTTTCTATCGCATCTTGGATGTGCAATGTACTGATAACTTAGTAGGTGTTTGGGATTTGTAATCCTAAATTTTTTTTCTTGGATGTTGTCTCATCTCAATCACAAAAAAAAAAAAAAAAAAAAAAAAGAGCATAATGCTGACCACCTTTCTTGTGTATGTCAGTCACCATTTTTCACAGTTGGTATGTTTGAATGTTGAGGAAAGAAATAAACTTGATAAATTCCTTTATATTTCATTGTTGAAGTGATTTCAATTCCCACCCCAAAACATTAAAAACTGAGAATTTCCATGAAATTAACGCTATCCCATTTTATTCACAATGCTTTCTCAAAAAGATGATGACTGGGAGACAAGTTTCATGAACTGCATTATACGTGCTCTGAGCTATATCTGCAATAACTGAACCAGTCTTTTGAAAATTGAGATGAATAACTTTCAACTGGGAATGTGAATTCATTACGGCCGAGAAGCCCCGCTACAGAGAGGCACCTGCGCTGCCCCAACATACAATTTTAACTGAAAATTGTTCTATAGACAAATTGTATTGAATACAAGGAAGATCGTACAGGAACTACGCCACTGACTGGATAGAGTCTATCGGGGAGGTGAGGCAGTGACTCAAGTCACATGCGGGCTCGCTCGCTCAGCGAGAGTTAAGCGCGTCGTGCTGGACCCATCTCTCTCTGTCTCCCTCGCTCCTGGTACTGACCGCATCGCTCTGTCTCGCTCTACCTTCTCGACCCGCCCGTTGCTGACCACGACGCTCCACTCGGCTCGCCAATACAGCGGCTGTCATAATCATGGCGAGAATGACTCGCCTGCCGGGTTGGGGAGGGAAGGCCAAGGCAGGAACCGAAAGGTGGGGGGGGGGAGGGGGGGGGGCTGTCCAGCGGCCTGAAGATGAGGCTCTAAGTGTCCACGGCTCGGTTCATGGCGTCGGCTCTATGCGTCCACTACGCCCTTAATCGGAACACCGGAAGCCTCTCGTTGCCAGGGCGGACAGGATAGCCCGTAGGGTCCCCTTAGGGTCTGCGGTGGTCTCCCTAAGGCCGACACAGTGTGGCCAATCACCAACACCCGGCCGCGATCAACCAGTAAATGATCTCGTTATGCTTGCTCAGGTCCTTGCGTGACGTTCCTGTTTGTTGAATCTCTAGGCCTGACAGAAACCCGCCAGAAACCCCACAACCTCCATTAGAAGATTAGATGACTGTGATGGAAAGAAAAAATGCTTGATGGAGAAATAATAGAAATCTTAAAACTTAAATTTAAAAACGAACATTCAAAAATTGTTGTTGGAAGCAATCTTCAAACTTAAATTTTAAAAGAAACTTTCAAAAATTGCAACTTTAAACTTCATAAAAATGAGTAATTAAAACGTTTTTGGTGTTGTTTGTACACGTTCACTCTGTTGCTTTGGATGCTTTGTAGCTTGGTATTCTCAGTGCATGCCCTAGTACTGCATTTACTAGCAAACACTGCGGACCGTTTCCAGGTCCAGCTGGTTCCAGGCAGCGTTTCTGTAACCGCGCTTCCCTTGGCGGCTCGGTCTGATCGGTATGGTCGGTCCTCCCTCCTCAACGGATTCCGTGGTGTAGCGGTTATCACATCTGCCTAACACGCAGAAGGTCCCCAGTTCGATCCTGGGCGGAATCAGGTTTTGCGCTCCCTTCCCATCGCCCCTTTCTTTTGTTGCGAGGCAACCCGCGCTCAGCTGTGAACAGTCCGTTGCCTACGTTGTGGGCGCTCGCTCCCTAACCGGCTGACCAAGAAGACAAGCTGTTCCAAGGCCAGGGCTGTACGCCCTACTTGTCTAAGTTTTTTCCATCAGTCCAATCATAGAACCAGTTGAGAAGACGGGGGCGATTAAACAAATCTCGACAATGGGACTCGTTACAAGACAAAGCAGACACAGCTGTCTTTCTGTGTTCTGATTTCGTTCATCAGTTCAACAGAATGTTGGGGTTATCAAACTTGAGCTGTAATTCATTCAGCTGAGTTTGCAGAGAATATACTGACGCAAGCAGACTACAAAATTGCTCTATGTAAAGCAGCGTCAAAATAGTCAACTATTTGAGGGTTACTGACCATGCAAGGAAGTCGCAGTAGTTATTCATTCCCACCTCCCATCAGCCTGCAAGATCTGATCGCAAAATGTGTGCAGACGTTCGTCATTATTCAACACATTTTCTGTCGTATTACTTTAAGAGGCATTCGCACACTGAAGTCAGAAACTGTCGTGAATCAGACAACAAGGGAATTATGACCAAACCAAAATTATTAGGTGCACTTAAAAGAAAATAAATGAAAAAGGATAGTTCGTCAGTCATCACCAAAACAATGCATCGGCCGGGAATCGAACCCGGGCCGCCCGCGTGGCAGGCGAGCATTCTACCACTGAACCACCGATGCTTCGTACAAGTTGGTCGGTCATGTCTTCATGGCATGGTATTCATGGCATGCGACCACAATCGGCGGCCTTGAAGGGCCATTGCCCTGCCGCGGCGCGCCAGTTATCGCCGCGCCATGACTCTGACGGCGAGCCAAGGCTGTACATCGGGCCGCGAGCTGAGCCGAGTATTTGTCTGCCGACCAGTAATATCGAAAATATCAAATGAACTAACTGTATTTGACCAATTTGACACATTCTGAACTCTCCTGGTTCGTGTTGTTGCTCGAGCACAATGAAAATTCTTTCAACAACTACTGCAGAACGTCCTCAAAAACTTCTAATTCGAGTGACTTATTTTCTGAGTTATAGCAGTACGCATTCAAGGATTGCTCATGTATGAGCGATCAAAATTGTGGAGATGCCGGGGATCGAACCCGGGGCCTTTCACATGCAAAGCGAACGCTCTACCACTGAGCTACATCCCCGCTTTGTGAGTATGACTATCTGTCTGCTTCGAGGCGCCCGGTCTCCGTCACCTGAGGAAGGCCATGACGTTGTCGGCGTTGATTCGTCTCCCCGCACCCCACCACGCAAGCAACTCGCGCGCGAAGGGAAGGTCGCCACGGTACACAACCATAGCCTCCTTTGTTTAGCAATCACGTCTTAATTAAGCATTTCGTAATCGAGTGACTTAGGATTTCTGAGAACGTTGCTTTTTTACCGGTAATTTTGAATGAGTGAATACAAACTCGGTAAAATACTAGTACAATTAGAAAAATATTAAAATAATAGTCGTACGTGGCAAATCACTGCACCTGCCATAGATTCTGAAAGTTCACTCAATCTAAGAACTCTAACTGCCACATCGATTGCCCGATTGCCAATCACCTGAGTCCTGGTGAGCCCGAGGGTGCGGATCCAGACTTTGATTTCGGCGTCCTTCTCGGCCGAGAGCTTGGCGGCCTGGTCCGCCTTCTTGAGGAGCTCCATGGAGGCGGCGTGGTCCTCGGCCAGGAACTGGTCGAACAGCTCGACGTACTGCTTCTGCTGGGCCAGGATCTCCTCCAGGCGCTCGTTCTCGATGCGGAACTGCTCGTCCACCAGCAGGCACTCGTCCTCGTTGTAGCCGATCTTGAGCCGCACGCGCACCAGCTCGCGGATGCTGCCGACGTACTCGCGCACGCTGATGCGGTCGCGGTTGGGCCGGCCCTCGATGATGGTGTAGAACTCGGGATCCATGTCCACCATGGTCTTCTCCGCGGGGGGCGGATCCTCCGGGATGTGCAGCCGTTGCAGCAGGTCCGCGTTGAGACGCGTGCGGGCATTGTTCTATAGCGGGCCAGAAAGAGCTATCAATATCAATCACTGCTCTTATCAAACCAAACCAAAAGCTGTAGTGCGGCTCCGGGTGCTGTGGACTCGATGCATTGTGAATGGCAAAGAGAAACATGGACGAAAGATTTGAATTTGCATCCCTTGCAACCTAGAGATTTATGTTTGTTGCTTGGTTTGCTGTGTCAAATGATAAAATTCCATCGAAATCTTGAAAAATGTGACTCGGTTACGTTGACCTACCTTCTTGTGCACGGGGAGGGTGAGCTCCTTGATGCGCTCGATGCGCGCGCGCTCCTTCTGGAAGGCGGGGAAGGCCGCCAGGTGCTCGGCCGGCGGCACCCAGAAGGGCCGCTCCTCCTCTTCATCCTCCCCCGTCTGCCGCCCGCTCGTCACGTAGTAAGTGGACCGTTTCTGATTCCTGATCACAAAGGAGTACTTCAACAACACCTCCTGTTCGCAAAGGAGATCAGCTTCATATCCTCTGTTCACAAAGGACATCAACAACATCTCTCCCATTCCTCCAAGAAGCTCCAAGTGAAAAAAAAGCAACAAAAAAAAACACCGTGTTCTCAACTCCCATTCCGAAAAATTTATCCCCCAAACGACTGAAATTTCTGTTTTGTTCTTCAAAATGTGAAAGTCTAGAAACACTAAGAAAATTGAACCGAAACAAGGATATCTTTTCCCATTCGGAAAAGAAATCTTTTGTGCGGCTTTTGGAGATTAAATTCTCACGAATGGCAACCAGACAAGTACTTGGCCAGAGGCAGGACTACCAACCTCTGCTTGAAGATCTTCTGGAGGGCGGTGGGGGCGTGCACGCGTGGCCTGAGGTCCAGCCGCGGCCCCTCCAGACGCCGCTTGAAGCGCAGGCGCCGCAGGTACTGTCGAACCTCCGGCTCGGTGGCCATGTCAGCACATTGTTGGCGACATTGTTGGACGGGGCCAGCGCCCGCACTGCGCCCAGGATCCCATCCTCCTCGGGGGTACCGGGGCCTTCCCGCGCCGTGCCGTCACGGCGGCTGCACCAGGCTGCACGGGGGCGCACAGGGGCTCTACCAGCGGCGACCAGACCCTGGCGGGGCCAGGGCGCAACCACCCGCGCATCTCCATGGCAACGACGCCACCAGTCAGTGGGGCTCGCGCCCCTCGGGCCGGCTCGGGGGAGGCCAGGACAACGCGTCAAACGCCCAACCCCAACTCATCTTGCATTTTTGCCTACTCTCTTGCCACAAAGACAAAACAAAATTATTGCACTTCTAAATATTTTAATGATTGAATGCACTTCCAAACGGTAGTCTATTCGTCTATAAGTTTAAAAAAATTATAGTTTCCTCGAATTAAGAAATGTTTTAATTACCAAGGCAGGGACAGCTAAGGTACTGTAATCCATACAGAGTCCGCTGCGGGTCCGATAAATCTGCCGAGGAACTCCGCTCCCGAGCAGCCTGCATCCAGTGACTAGAGACGGGAAAGTGGTAGGCTCTTGCGGGCTTTGCATCTGTCTCTCTTTCTCCCTCCGTAAGTTCAGTGAGTGCGACAGAGACAGAAAGCGCTAGTGGGCTCTAGAGCCCACCAGTTTCCCGTCTCTGCCAGTGACCCCAGGCCGCGCGGCGTCCTCTGGCGGGAGTCCCGGCCCCGGGACGATGAAGCGGCCGGCTGCTTTCACTTTCTGAGACTGCTCCGTCCCCAGTGCGCGCCTAGTATTTGCAAGCACTGTCAGACCTGACATCGAAGCATCGGTGGTTCAGTGGTAGAATGCTCGCCTGCCACGCGGGTGGCCCGGGTTCGATTCCCGGCCGATGCATCCGTTTTGCCTTAAATCGGTGTGTGAAGAAAGCGCAGAGCAAGGAGTGCATCGGCCTTGCTTCCATCAAAGTTTGTATTCCTCCGGTGAGCAAAATGTGATAGAAACTGGCAATGGCGCCTGCAGGAGTCCAAGCCCGACTTGCGAAAGGAGGAGGAAGGGAAGAGCTGTTGCTGCGCCCCTCCGTTTGGTTCTGTGGGAAGCCCCACTTCCCACCCCCGTCCCACCCCCGAGACGACCGCACCAGGCACCGTGGCCTCCAGTGTTGCGCGGGCTACCTCCCCCTCTTGGCGTTCCGTGTACAACATACGCAGCGTTAACAGCTGCAATGCAACTGCAAATAATAATAACAAGAACAACAACAAGAACAACCAAAAAATCCTGCACAAAAAGCAACATAAATTTCAAACATTGACTGCGGAGCGCTGAAGACGCGGTCAAACCATTGTGAAGGGGGAGGGGAGGGGAGACGCAGCAACCTCTGATGGATTGGTGGGCGCGGGCAGGGAGAGCAGGCTGACAGTCAACACGCAACCTCCAGCCGCGCAGGTCGAGGATGCACCATCGATGGGCAATTTCTCGAGCTGCGGAAGAGCGACCGCTGCCAACGATGGCTCCGTGCTGGACCGAGTCATCTCTCAGGTAGTGTGCAGCATTATTAGAGTACGCGGTTGCACCCAGTGAGTGGAGTTGAGCTATCGACTGCGTGCAGGCGTCCAACGAGGACGACTGCCTGCTCTACCGCCTGGCCAACTACAAGAATGGCGGCGAGCTGATCGACGCGTACAACGTGGGCGGCCAGATCGAGGTGGAGAAGCTGATCCGGGAGCAGTTCGGCGTGCTCATGTACCAGGACGGCAAGGGCCAGATCATCAACAGGGCCGAGTATCTGCGCTGGAAATTCAGGGATCTCAAGCAGGTGAGTACCGCGTCGCTCTACAGTCGCGTTCCAAGGCCGCCTCCCTTTTCTTTCGGTTCCGATCGAGCTTAGCATAAAATATTCACGCGAAACGAAAAATGTCATGTTCTAGAACTTCCTATCAAGGCAGGAAACACTCAACACAACCGCCTTCTCTGCGGTCCCGAAATACGCAATGTAGCACGTTCAAATTAGTTGTTGTTGTTGTCTTGTCTAGGTGGTGCTTCCCATTGAAGCCTCTCTGAGCCCCCACGACCCGCTCGCCAAATGGGGAGACCACGAAGCCTGCTGGCAGATGCAGTATCGCGGCTCTCTAGGTGAGGATTTCAATATCCCGAGCACTGTTAAAAATAATACCGGTTTTGGGTAGTCCTTTTCGAGAAACGAGGGTGAAACAACATGTGTGGAGACTCGTTTAGAAGATTATGTTGAAATGCATTTCAGAGTGTCCTTAATTTTGATGCAGCTCTCAAAATGAACTCCAAAATTTTTGAAACTAGTGTTAATTTCTCCCTGTTTCTCGGAAAAGACTCCCCAAAACAGGTATTCCTTTTTACAGTCAGAGGCAAAATTTAGCCAAAAGGCGTGAATTACATCAACGCAAGGTAAGGTCTGGCAAGGTCAACGCGGAGTCTCCACACTACCCTATCGATTTGCTTGCGCAGGCGAGACGCTGCTCCACGTGCTCATCATCTGCGACACCAAGCTGCACACGCGCCTGGCCCGCACGCTCATCAAGTGCTTCCCCAAGCTGGCCCTGGACGTGGTGGAGGGCGAGGAGTACCTCGGTAGGGCTGTGCTTCATTCGAGTGGTGGACAGTACAGTGACTGGCACCTCAACTACTTTCTAATTTGTCAACATTTTGGGCTTGGAGGTCACTTTTACAAGTTTTGTGTGAACTTTCTCGAACCTTTTAAGTAAATTTTCACCATTTTCAATAAATTTTCGTAAATTTTCAATAGATTTCATTAAATTTTCAATAACGTTTCAATAAATTTTCGCAATTTTTCGATACATTTTTCGATCAATTTTCACAACGGCCGATTTCTTGTTCTTCCTCTAGCGTCAAATTCTTTGGCTCACTTTGTCTCTGACGGCAGGCGCGAGCGGTCTGCACCTGGCCATCGCATACGCCAACAACGAGCTGGTGCAGGACCTGGTGGAGGCTGGCGCCAACGTCATGCAGCGCGCAATCGGTAAGTAGCGGTTCCTCTTTTTTTTTTTTTTTTTTTTTT